>CALYLW010002443.1:45800-94460 GCA_944989445.1 Ampullaceana balthica
TTGCCTTGTCTATTGTCACAAAACAAACTGCTCATTTTGTAGTTAAGAGCCGATTTCATCACGAAATCCTCCTTTAAGCCATTTTTATAATAATTTTAACTTATCCTCATCGTAGCAGACGCTCTTTTATATACAGAATATTATTGCGTCCTCAGCTTAATTTTTTTAATAAAGATGCAATTATGTAATATCTACGGCCATGATTCTGCATCTTACTTCATATGAATTATTGTCGTGTATAAATGACTTAGCTCAAACCTCAGTAGTAAGATATCGGTCTCTGTACTATTAGCTGAGTTAATTATAAGTTGTTTACCACCAAGTTATAAAGCATTTTTCTATGTACACATTAGTATGAGTTATTATTTCACAGCTAGTGGTTACGCCAGGTGGCTGTCTCAAAAATGCCTGACACTATTGTCAAATTTTGTCAATGGCACAGTATGAAACATGTAAAATGTCCGGTATATTGCTTCATTTTCCACTGGATCAAATAACAATAATACCGTACAGTCCGTATCAAAACCGGACCGTATGGCAACCCTACTTCATCATCTACCCGAAGAAATCTCTTCTTTATATCTGTTGTGTCCAAAGTGTTATTGCACGCTCATAATCATGCCATTATAAAATAGTGCAGGTTCGCCACATCCTATACTGGGAAATAAGAGTTTCAATGAAAAACAAATACAAATCCTACAGACTGTTTTCAATAGCCATACTGTAACAAACGATAAAAGATTCACTAATTAGCTCTTTTGTTAAAACAATTCATATTCTAAGCACCGTTCTCTCGACATTTTTAATGTTGGGATTATGTTAAAGAAAACTTGTCTTTACACACATGCAAAGCTCATAATCATATAATACTTGAAGAAAGCATACAAAACGACTAGGTGCTTTGTCGTATCTAAAAACATATGATCTAAATCTGTATACATGACAAGTTTATAAGAATTGCATTTTAAGAATGTTTTAGCTTTATCTCGTGCAATTGTATTAGGAGTTTAAATAGGCTAGTGTATAAACTTAGTGCATAAAATTGTGATTTCATATTTACTAATGTAAATCAAAAAAGGGGAAGATTAAGTAATTAAATGAAATTTCTGTCATTTAGCAAATTACAAAATGTATGACTATTTGAATAACAAATAAACACAGACGATGATTTCCTTTTTAATCTTACTCACAATATGCCGGGTGTAAGAGAATCCCAGCTTTTGATTGACATATAATCCCTCGTGAAAGGGAACGAAGTCAAGTGGCATGCCACTAAAATGAATTCATACTTTAAAAACTTCGTTCTAGCTGTCATAAGTTAGACGAGAAGGCAATATGAAATGTATATATATAAATTTCATTGTTGTCATAACTTTCAAAATATGATGTTTTAAAAATATGTTTTTGTCCCTCGAAATGAATATTTTATAAATTATAATGTATGTGGCACGTAGTAAAACAGTAAAGCAATACAAATTAATAACACCATGTCTATACACGTGTACATTACCATTTAATGTTACCTAAACAGACATCACTATCTACTTTACAATTTTGCCTCCTAATTTGTCTTACGTACACCATAACATTAAAAAGATCAGCACCGGTGCTTATTAGTGCGATGCTGTCATCGAATACAAATTAAATGCACGTGCAGTTTTGACATGTCAAGTCATCAACCAATATACATAATTCCGTCGTCTGTATGAATGTATGTATGTATATTTGTGATGTAACACGCTACTAATTTTTGTAAGCAGCGCACCAAATTACTGCACCAAAAATAACTCTTTTCGAACGTTCCTCATAAAATTGTTCAATATGATAATAAAATGAATAAATAAATAATAAATAAAACAAATGAAAGTTCTGCATTACGTTATTTTTTCATCTGATTTGTATTTATTTTGACGGGTGATACGCTAGTTTATTTATAAATTAAATATATTCTCCTTTTCCGTTAAGATTAAAAATACCTTATGTTAGTACATCCATACAGGGGTGAATTTATTTTTATTGTATATTCTTTTTTAATAATAATTACAACCACTTCATTAAGTCAAGTTTGTATTAATCAAATACTACCGTTTTCCTGTTTTGTTCAAGTAGAACTCCGCCTGAACTGGATCCTTGTAATTTGAGATAAAATGTCAAAGAAACAATTGATTTTTACTATACCCGTTATACACTAAGTCCAATAACAAAACGTTTTGCAGCAGGAGTCGATGTTAACTCAATCAAGTGCACAATATTATTCCAATAAAACAAACCCGTAAAAACAAAGTTTTTGACTATAAATCCCTTATATATTAGTCATAAACTAACAGTATTGATTATTTTCAAACGCGACAAGCATTTATAGACTGAATCTGTCTTAACTCAACTTTGCTTCATAACCCTAGGGGGAGGGGGACCGATTCAGCATGACACGTAAATGTAAACAAAGCACGCCGTTACTATCGATGGGTCGCCTCACGCGTCAACTCAAACTTTCACGTGGAAAAAAAAACAATAACAAACAGTGAATTTGAAATACATACTTTATATAAGGATAAACTAAAAATGCATTAATGTAATTGCGTACGTTCGATCGCTCTGAAATTTTGATACTATGCATTGTTAGTGAGACGGGTCCGTTTACCAGCTCGATGGGCTCACGGGAAATGGGTCATTTTTACTTTTTGTTTTTCCACCCGCCAAGACAGAGAGAGATGATGACCAGACAGAGAGAGACGCCGGTGAAGTTAATATAAGGGATTTAAATAAAACAAACCCGTTAAAAACAAAGTTTTTGACTATAAATCCCTTATATATGAGGCATAACTCACTGTATTGATTATTTTCAAACTCTTAACTCAACTTTGCTTCATAACCCTAGTGGGGAGGCAAAACCGAGTTCAGCATGACACGTAAAAATGTAAACAAAAGCACGCCGGTAGTTTCGATGGTTCGACGTCAAAGCGTCAACTCAAACTTTCACGTCGGGAAAAAATACAATAACAAACCGTGAATTTGAATTACATACGTTACATAAGGATAAACTAAAAATGCATTAATTTAATTACGGTACGTTCAATCGATCTAAACATTTGACACGATGTATTGTTAGGTGAGACGGGGCAGTGTGCCAAATTTCAGCTTGATCGGATCACGGGAATGGATCATTTTCGACTTTTGTTTTTCCGCCTGCCCAGACAGAGAGAGATGATGGACAGACAGAGAGAGAGAGACGGCCGCCAAGTTAATATAAGGGATTTAAAAATAAAGTTGAGGTGGCAATAATGCTTCTTGCTTTCACTTGCGTTGCTCCTTCACAGAATATTATATGATTCGTAGTGTAGTGGTTATCACGCCAACCTTGCACTGCGGAAAGTCCTGGGTTCAAGTCCCAGAGGAACATGTTTTTTTTAATTTTTAAAAATACTTGTTTATGTCAGTTCTTTTCCAATTTTTTTTGCGAATATGACTAACCCTCGCTAGGGTCGGCCAATCACAGTTTATGGTTTGCAAGGGATGGTAGTAAAGGTTGGGAGGCAGGTCACAACAACCGCTGTGCACATGTCTCCACGTTTAATCGCATTTTTTTCATTACTTCGTGCTGATGTTAGTGTCCGATCTCTCCCCTCTTCTTTGATGAGCAAGTTTGCGGCGTATGCTACGCCACGGACCGTATCTAGTGAACTATAAAGCCTTGTAAGACGAATGTTAAGGGGAGATCACTGAGACCAGTAAAAGTTCCTTATGACCTGACACAGTTATCCTATTTTGTAGTATGGTCTCCTAAACGGTAATGGCTTATAAGACTGGGTCAATGGTCATTTAAAAGACTTAGAAAAAAATTAAACTGAATACTTTTTGTATCTTTTTATTGAATAATTAATTTTATTTAAAATTATTATGAAAAAATTAACACGTGTAATTATTTAGAGTTGTGTTCAATTGACTATTACTTTATTAGAGCTGTGCTCTCTCATTTTATCAATTTAATTTGTTTAATTGCTTTAGTTGATATAGAATATAATTTTTTTTTGAATTTACTACGTTGAGCACTTTAAAAATCTGTCTTACAGTTATGTGGTATCTGTTGTAAAGACTAAACATATTAAATAAAGCAAATATGCAAACATTTTAAGCATCTAACAATTTCCATCACCAGAATGCGAAACATACTTTCAAGCTTTGTTATTGTTACTTGTGGCAATTTTTTATTGAAAAAAATAACTTTGCTAATATTTGGACTCCATTCATTTCACTCCCAAAGTTTATGTGGGACTATACATTTTTAAAATATTTATGTTTCATATATACAAATGTAAAAACAAATACTCATATTTATGGAGATCATAAATAAAAATAATAATCTGCACCAGTTTTTATTATGCATAAAACTGATTAGTTAACTTACGAAATAAGCATGTACACTGACGTCATTAAGAGTAAATTGAATTTTCCGCAGCATACACGTTGGTTTCTAAAATATAATGTGGCATTCTCCTTGAAACTTTATCTCTTTGATTAGAAATACAACCTCAGTAAACACTTGATAATTGTAATAATTAAATTCATTTTTTTATTTTTGTGTTTTTACACTATCAATTACTTAATAAATAACCTCCGATAACTTTAAAAAATGTAATTAATTTACTAATATAAGACGTATTCCTAATATTGCAAGTACTCAACTGCATGCAATTTAATTAACATAAGTATGAAACACTTCGAAAGTACATTTAACGGCGGAGTTTATAAAAAAAATTAATGCTTTAATAAAGTGTATTGTTTTCATAGTCTTTTAATGTCAAAACTTCTAGAATCGTTACACGTGATGACGTCCTACACATATTATTTTTACGTAACATTTTCTCGTTTTTTGGTCAGTGGATGTTGCTATGGGTGAACTTAAGATGTAATAAATTTGTTAAACAAAATTGGAGTTCAAGTACACTCCTCAAAACATACAACTAATTTTTAAGAGCAGTAAGAAAATGTCTACAAAATATTTGTTCATTTTTAATAATACAGCGTTATAAAATTTCTAAAGTTTCCATGTTAGTATAGTTGTTATCAATGTCTCAAGTGTCCATGTTAATAGAGTTGTTATCAAATGCCTCAAATTTCCATGTTAATAAAGTTGTTATCAAATGTCTCAAGTTTCCATGTTAACAGATTTGTTATCAAATGCCTCAAGTTTCAGGGGTTAATAGAGTTGTTACCAAATGTCTCAAGTTTCCATGTTAATAGAGTTATTATAAAATCTCTCAAGTTTCCATGTTAATAGATTTGTTATCAAATGTCTAGAGTTTCCATGTTAATAGAGTTGTTATCAAATGTCTCAAGTGTCCATGTTAATAGATTTGTTATCAAATGTCTACAGTTTCCATGTTAATAGAGTTGTTATCAAATGCCTCAAGTTCCATGTTAATAAAGTTGTTATCAAATGCCTCAAGTTTCATGTTAATAGAGTTGTTTATCAAATGTCTCAAGTTTCCATGTTTATATAGTTGTTATCAAATGTCTCAGGTTCCCATGTTAATAGAGATGTTATCAAATGTATCAAGTTTCCATGTTAATAGAGATGTAATCAAATGTCTCAAGTTTCCATGTTAATAGAGTTGCTATCAAATGTCTCAAGTTTCCATGTTTATATAGTAGTTATCAAATGTCTCAAGTTTCCATGTTAATAGAGATGTTTATCAAATGTCTCAAGTTTCCATGTTAATAGAGTTGTTATCAAATGTCTCAAGTTTCCATGTTAATAGAGTTGTTATCAAAAGTCTAAAGTTTCGATGTTATGGAGTTGTTATCAAATGTCTCAAGTTTCCATGTGAATAGAAATGTAATCAAATGTCCAGAGTTTCATTTGAAGAAACTGTCTATAAACTTGAGTTTATTGTGTATTTATGGCACAACGTCACAAAGAACTAAATCATTTTAAACAATGGCGGCCCTCTGTTAAAATCCGCCAACACAAAGTGTCCCTCGAGCCAAAACAATTGCCAGCCCTGGGGTAAGGGACAACCAGTGGTAGGAGAATCATTAAAAAATCATTTAGATTGTATCCCTAAATATAGGGATCGAAATCAAGTGGGATGCCACTTGGATAAAATAGATTGGCTTTCGATATATGCACCGTGGAATACAGCGGCTGCACTAAAGTAATCTTTAATAAAGTTAGGTTACAGTAAATGTATAAATCTTTATGTTTGATTAATTTAAAATGATAACCTTTTTAAATTCATTTTTACATATTTTTTTTTCATAACCCAATACATTTTTCTAAATCTCACTTTATAGAAACATTTAAGAAACATAACTTATTAATATTAATTATCATAGGATTGTAGATTATATTGCAAAAGAACCATTTTAAAATGTAAGAACTTGACATACTTTTGTTAGATACGTTTACTTAATCACGTGAATATCTGTATTTGTTATAACAGTAAAGGTGCTCTTTGGTGCGTCACTTACGGGAAATACAATTATAATGCACGTCCTATATAATAACATACAAAATACACAAACAAATTTGTGCAATGAAAACAATAAATTTAAACTTTATTTTAAACTGAAACGACAATAGACGTTTCGGCTAATGCCTTCATCAGTACAATAACATAAAATATGTACTTACATTAGTAATATCTACATTCTTAAAACATATTATATCATAAGATACTTTAAAATATTTATGTAAAATAAAAAGAAAGGAAAAAACATAAACAAACAAGGACACAGGATATAGGGAAAAGGGGGAAAAATCTAAAGCTAGAAAACCACAACAAGAAAAAGATTCTACAGTTAGATAAAATTGTGAATTTGGTTAATTCCATATGGAGCCAACGTATTAAATCGTTTTATAAGTCTATTTTCCATGTGGATCCTATCATGGGTATTGCTTGCATATAAAATACCAGTAACTGAAATATCTGAAATGCCGTCATGGTGAACATGTTTAGACACTGGACATTGAGCCTGTTTATTTATATTATACAGGTTTTCTCGAAACCGATCTCCAAGACGACGACCTGTCTCACCCACATAAATTTTATTACATCTCTTGCAAAGAATTGCATAAATCACGTTGCGACTTGTGCAAGTGAATCCATCTTTTATTATGAATTTATCAAGAGGGTAAGAAATTTTGTTAATTTCAATCACATATGGACAAGTATTGCAACGGTTACGGTTTCAACCTTTTGTTCCAATATGTGCTTTCATTGTGGGAAGGTGACTTCTTACAAGTATATCTCTGAGGCTTCTATCTCTCCGGAAAGCAAAAAGAGGCGGTTTTTTGAAGACCTGCTTAGTTAGAGGGTCACCCATGAGGATTGGTCGGTTTTTGAGAATCACCTGGCGGGCTTTAAAATTATGAGGATGAAAAGTTAAAATAAATTTGGATCGCTCAGATTGATCACAAAAAGATAATGTAAGCGTGTCTTGTCTGGTTATGCCTTTAATTCGATTGACAGCGGATATTAAAATTGTTTCCGGGTATGATCTTCTTCTTCTATGTTATTGTACCGATGAAGGCATGAGCCGAAACGTCTATTGTCGTTTTAGTTTAAAAGGAAGCTGAAATGTTTTGTTTTCATTGCACAAATTTATTTGTGTATTTTGTATTTTATTTAAAAGCTTTATCGCAGTCCAATTCTGTATGATATATAATAACACATTTAAAAAGATTGAATCACAAACACAAACTCCGAAACAATCCATAAAAGTACTCACAATTGTCACAAAAATTATTATGTCAGGCTGTTGTCGGAATCACTGCACAGATAACATCATGAAAAGTCATGACGCCAATTTAATTATAATAATGTTAAACTACTATTTATCCAAAGAAATATTTGTTTAATGTTTGGTATTGCCGTTCAACGATCGCTATAAAAATGTCTGATTGTATTTATAATTTTAGAAGCACAACATCTTTAAAGCCATAATATTATATTCGCTCAGTCGAAAAAATACCCTAATTATAAAGAGAACATTTGTGTGTGGTATATAATGGTTGTTAAAATAACCCACTAAACTATTGTGGTTGAAAAGTTAAATGATAACTGCGAGCATGTTCTAAATTACTATTTACTTAACGAGTGGTTATTGTCTCTTAGTGTGTAATCTTATTTGTTCACATCCAGTATATATATAAACCTATTTGGTAATCTGAATTGCACACAGCCAGTAGTAATACAAATGTATTTGATAATATAAGCTATGTATAGCCGATACTTTTATCAACACATTTGGCAAAGCGAGTAAAAGTTTTATAGAGGTTGTTTCATATAGAAACGCCAGACTGTACCTTACCCTATTGGTTTTGTTAGTAGAAAAATGCTACATCACGAGTAATATCATATGGAATAGTACAGCCATAAATTTTTGAAATAAAATAAAAAATACTCAAAATAATTAATTGATCAAATGAATAATTTTAATTTTTATCCATGCACTAATACAGAAGTAGCCACTTCTGCTACTGCCTTCATCTGTACACATAATTACACAAGTTTTAAAATTAAAATTTTATTATGTAAGAAGTACTGTAAACGTCTTAGAATTATAATAATTAAATAAATACTTTTTTAAAAATCACAACAAAGAAAACACGACGGATCGACATAATTATTTAATAAAAGACAGGAAAGACATTGGAAACAAGTGCAGTCATTTTGATGTTGTTATGAGAGTGATAACTTTTATAGCAAGTAATTTATTGTTATATCAAGTGTCACCGTATGACTTGGCTATCATTTACTATTTAAACACAAAATAAATCAGTAGTTGTTTTAAAGCCAAAAGAATGTACACGTTGAGTTCACTTATTTAATTGTTGTTTAAACTGAATGTTCTCTAGTTTGTCTGTTAAAGTCGTAGTTTTAAGTTCTCTAGTTTTCATGTTAAAGTCATAGTTTTAAGTTCTCTAGTTTGTCTGTTAAAGTCATAGTTTTAAGTTCTCTAGTTTGTCTGTTAAAGTCATAATTTTAAGTTCTCTAGTTTGTCTGTTAAAGTCATAGTTTTAAGGTCTCTAGTTTGTCTGTTAAAGTCATAGTTTTAAGTTCTCTAGTTTGTCTGTTAAAGTCATAGTTTTAAGTTCTCTAGTTTGTCTGTTATAAAGTCGTAGTTTTAAGTTCTCTAGTTTGTCTGTTAAAGTCATAGTTTTAAGAATTTTTAACTCATCTTCAATACTTTTTAAATAAGCTTCCTTCACAATGCTTAAGGAATAAAAAAAAATGTTTAAAAACGTATTAATTAATATGTTTAATATCGCTTAACTGGGGATATACGGTGGGTATATTCTGACCTATTCTCGTGATTTCCTACATTTTTAAACGGAACGTTACTTCTCATTAACCATCTTAATTTAAACTAATTTATTTTCATTAATTTATTTTGAATAAATGAATGTTATTTCTTAAGCGATGAGTTTGACTTTTTGTCGGAGCTAAAACATCAACAGAATGTCTAATATTTAAAAATTCATTAATTGATTAATTTAAAGTCGTTTTTGTCAAAAGGGGTATATCCTGTCCTTGGGGGTATATTCTGTCCTTGGGGGTATATTCTGTCCTTGGGGGTATATTCTGTCCTTGGGGGTATATTCTGTCCTTGGGGGTATATTCTGTCCTTGGGGGTATATTCTGTCCTAGGGGGTATATTCTGTCCTTGGGGGTATATTCTGTCCTTGGGGGTATATTCTGTCCTAGGGGGTATATTCTGTCCTTGGGGGTATATTCTGTCCTTGGGGGTATATTCTGTCCTTGGGGGTATATTCTGTCCTTGGGGGTATATTCTGTCCTTGGGGGTATATTCTGTCCTTGGGGGTATATTCTGTCCTTGGGGGTATATTCTGTCCTTGGGGGTATATTCTGTCCTTGGGGGTATATTCAGTCATATGCCAGTTTAACGATACCACCGGGGTATATTCTAGATAGGGGCTTATTGCTGCTTGTTACAACGGCATAAACTCATCTAATATGTAAAGCTCAGTTGGTGTTTGTATGTTTGTCTGTTTCACTTTTCGACTGTAAGTTTCGGCAGGCACGGAAAAACCAAATGACGGACTGGGACTAAATTTGGAAGGATGGTTCCTCTTAACCTGCAGATGGTTTACGTATATTTTTGTAATTGTCCATTTGCCCGAAAGCCATCAATTAAAAGATCAGCAAATGTTGAGACAAAGAGAGAAATATAAAATCTCATTTCAATATTGAACAGCTTCTTGCGGAAATTCAAAACGAGCTCCTTGTGGTGCGGTATTTGTTTCCAAAACTTTATTTTGTGCGGTGCGCTATCAAAAAGCCTTTATTGTCGAATTGCGGTGCGCACATTTTCGTGTACGTATCTTAAATTTAGCTGTGTCATATTATTAGTATAATATTTACTTTTTGGTTTGGCTTTTAAATAACCCATATACAGTATACACTTATACAATTTAAACTTTGGCTACCGGACTTATTAACATAAGTAGATTAAACTAAATAATGTAAACCTTAAAATGCGTATTTATTTTGTATTGCGATTTGAATATGTTATGCTCATTCGTTTGACATGAAAATACCTTAGGCCATTATTAAAGACCAAAACTTAGTACATTCAAACCTGATAAGCCATTTGAAATTCTAAATCGAATTGAACTTCTTCGTGTCCGTGGTCCCAAAACATTTTTTCCCTTTAAAATGGCATATCTCTGTTTCAGATAAGATTATAACAAATAGATAAATACGATAAATAACTTGGCAAATAAAAAATGTAATAACCAGCAACTAATACTGGGAAAAAGGGTCAGCACACTCCCGCTACAAATTTCAGCTATATTTCTCGTTTACTTATAAAAACGAATCATCTTTTGTCATTGCATACGTTGTTAGATAAAATAATAATTCATAATACAATTTCATGTAAAAATATAATCTGAAATTTCTGCTATTGACAACTTAACCACAATAATTACTGGTAATTTTAGCCACGTTTTATTAAATCGCTTTCGTTCCTGTAGATTTGTTTGTTTGTCTGTCCACAATTTTTTCAAATTTGCCAACGTAAAATGTAACCACTTCTGATGGACCTAGAGAGCTAAAAATTTTACCACAGATAGATCTTAGATGTCAATACATTGTATCAAAATGTCAGATCGATCGAATATACCGTAATGAAATTGATGCATTTCATAGTTTATCTTAATATAAGCATCTGTACCCGCCGGACGTAGTTTAATTTCACGTGGCGAGTTCACCACGTGACCTCATCGCTTTGTTATTAAACGTTGGGCGGGCGCTGATGTTGTGTTTGGTAAAAAAAAATAGAGGTAAAAAATTTTTTTAAAAAACCACGTTTTTATTAGTGGACTAAAAAGAATCTATATATATATATAATTCTCTTCATGGGACCATGCCAGGCAAGCAAGCTGCAAGTATGTGCAACCGAGCATGACGAATGACCCTCACTCGGGTCAACTTAACACTGTTGGCAAGCGTGGTGGGATGAAATGAAAAAGGGGGGTGGTGGTGGGAGTGGGTGGCAACAATGCACCTGCGTTCACTTGCATTGTTCCTTCACAGTAAATGTGAGATTCGTAGTGTACTGGTTATCACGTCCGCCTCAAACGTCGATGGTCCTGGTTTCAAGCCCCAGTGAAAACATTGGGTTTATTTTAATTTTTAAAAATGTCTGTTTGTGCCCGTTCTTTTACCCCTTTATTGCCAACACTAGCTGAACCCGCGGCGTGCATACGCCGCTAATGATTTAGTTACGGGTGAAGACTTCCTGAAAGACACAGTTGTCAAAATGTGATGGGTTTGGGCAAACCACTGTGAGTGAATGAAAAGAAGGAACTTAAAGTAATAAGTTTTAAATTATTTTCTTCCTTTTAGTCCACTTATAAAAACTTGGTTTTTAAAAATAATTTTTTATCTTTATTTATATTATGATATATTTGCTTTCTTGTCTTTCTGTCCGCATTTTTCAAATTTGCCAACGTAAAATTAAACCACTTCTGATGGTCCTAGAGCGCTCAAAATTTAACCACAGATAGATCTTGGATGACAATACATTGTATCACAACTTCAGAACGATCAAATGTAGCGTAATTAAATTAATTCATTTCTTAGTTTATCTTAATATAAACATCTGTACCCGCCGGCCGTAGTTTAATTCCATGTGGCGAGTTCACCCCCGTGACTTCATCGCTTTGTTATTAAAAGTTGGGCGGGCGCTGAACCTCAACATTTTTAGCCATATTAAATAGAAGTTCTTGAACTTATAAGTTTTAAATCATTTTCTTCTTTTTAGTCCACCTATAAAAACGTGGTTTTTTAAAATCATTTTTTTTACCTTTATTTATTTTAACTCCTCGTTTTGAAAAAAATTAAAATAAATGTATCTATTGGTAATAGTAATAGATTCGTGCAATGCTTTAAAACAACGTTTTTACTTTCTTCTATATAGAGTATAGGTGGAAGTATTGTAATTATACAACAAATCCAGCGTTTAACTCCTTACTGTATCCTACAATGGTACTCTACTATGTTGTCAGTTTCTCATAAAGAACACGAATTTTAAATATTAATATCAAATTTTTTTAAGGAAGAATATTCTGAGAACTTTTCACCTAATAAGATCCCATTCGTGATGTAAATCATTTCCACTGTAATATTCCAAACCTCGTTGAGATTAAATTTTGGCTTCAACTCAGTAACTAAATATCTTTCAATTTTTTGGTGGATAGTATATCCAAGCATAATCTTATTGCTTCCACTGCAGCTGGCGTTACTCATGAAAGTTTTAGGAATATTCATTATTAAAATATCATTTTCAGCAGGGTAACTTTGATCCTAAATATAATTTTAAAAACTTGGATAAATCAAGGAAGTTTTATTCTTTATCTTTCTCATAATAGACTTGATGGATGCCGATAACAGAAACAATACGAAAAAATGTTCTCAATTTATTTTACAATAAATAATAAATGTGAAGATTAACTCCATCCTTACAACATTTTGGATAGAGTTACCAAAATACTGGCTTACAATTAAATTTTTTATAACGATTGTTGTTCGTGAATGTACAACAATGAATATTACGAATGAGAATCAAATAGAATTTCCGAGAGCAATATTACCATATTAGTCGTGTTGTGACTAATGTCAGTCAGCTATAAACAGAAATGAATTTAAATAGATCATTATTTTCTTAATTTAATGACTAAGTTTGTTCTAATTTGTTTAATCCTAAAAAATAAAAATAAAAGTTGTTTAATTAAATTAAAAGAACTTCGTTTTTGAAGTTGCTTTCTGTATGATGGAAGATTTGTTGTCATTTTCACTAAAACTAGCATCGTGTTTAGTTATATTGATTGTTATGGGAAAAACGGTCAAGTGTTAAAAAACTAATTTGTAATTGGTTCTTTCTCAAAGTAACTACCGATGCTATTGACTGGTAACTTAGCAGGGATGGTTAGTAAATGTTTTAGCAACTTAGCAGGTTTTTTCATTGTTATAATTTTAACAATAATATACAGCGTTTTTATTAGGTTTTAAATGACCAAAACAAAACTAACTGTAGAGTTTTCACATTTATACTAGAAAAAGGTATGAACTCTTTTCCAGAAAAAAATAATTTTAGCAAGTTTGGCAAAAGAACTCCTATTTATCTTAGTGTTGTATTTCCAAGTTAGAATTTATCGCCTTTGGATTGTTAAAATTTTAGCAAAACTCTTAAATCTCACTATAAGTTCTTACTTCTTCATGATGTAATCTTAATTATGTTTTCCACCCTTCACATCAAAGGCGACTCTCTTACTAAAATAATATTTGACTTCTTTTAAATGCTTTCCTATACATAGCTATTTCCCCATTCTCAGCCCATTATTGACCAATTTAAGTATCTTCAATCTTCTTTTATCTTATCTGTTACAGTCGCATACAGCAGATCGTAATAAAATAGAAAGAAATGGTAAAACATTAACAACCGCAAGCAAAAGATCATACCAAACGCTGCACGGTATCAAATATTGACCTCTGTTACAAACTTTTCAGTCTGTAGTGTAATTGACGTTAACACATTGGCTATAAAACGTATAGTCTGCGGTCTATATGTTTTAACATATTTGCAATACAGAGTCTAGTCTATAGTTTATATGTTTTAAAACTGATTGCTTTTTAAATGTGTATAGACTCCATTATCATTATATTAATATATTAAAGGAATATAAAAAATAGACACAAATACAAAATAAGTTAAGTTTGTATTTATTAAAGAAAGATTCTGTGAGAGTTTTAGTAATGTGTGGGTTTGATGACGTGATTTATTTATAAGGTGTACAATTTTTATTTGATTATTTTTTTAATGATAAAGTTAATAGTAATATAAACTAAAAAGAAGTCATATGAAAAACTTTATAGCTAATAATGACATTCAAAAAAATGGTGACAGTTTGCAAGAATCACTTCAAATTATTATACTGTAAACCAAGAAATACGTTTTTGAAATTAAATAAAGTTTTATTAGGGTAAGAGAATCCTACTTTTTCATTGACATTGTATCCCTAATTATAAGGATCGAGTTCAAGGGGCGTGCCACTGTGATAAAATATAGATCACCCATAACACAAGACATATCACTGCGGTTTTAAACATATATATGGACATACCTTTTTGAACTCTATTCATTCCTCTCATATATAGATCGTAACAATGTTACCCATGTATTTTATCGACTAATTATTTATATATTTTATTACATTTTTATTTTATAATATTCAATTATATTTTTTTATCATATGAAAATACATTTTAAAAAATCAAAAATGTAAAATTTGTCGTGATTTTGATATGTTTTTAAAATTCAAAAATACCGGAGATGACGAACGAGTGACGCTAAGCTTAGACATTTTTGTGTCGAACATAAAACCGACGTGGTTGCACAAAAAACTTTACAAAAATGGATATAACCGATGAAAATAATGAGAAATTGCTATCCAAATCTTCTGGGAAGATATTAGGGAACATGAATCAAGTGATTCTGATTAATTTTTTTAATGAAATTCGTACTTTGAAGCCGATTGGAATTGTAAATATAAGAAGATATGCTTTCGAGTGTTTTATCTTTCACAAATTTTTGAGTTTTTTAAAATTTTAATAAAGTAATCAATCTACGTTTTTGTTCTTAGATATTTATAAATATATAAACACGATTTTAAAGAGAAATTAGAGATATTATATAATTTTATATATATTTTACTATGCGAATAGTTTATTAAGTTGTAATTCTTATCCTTTGTTGCTAATTAATGTAAAAAAAGGAAATTTTTCTGACTTTAGTTCAATATTAGATACTAAAAAAAAATGCTGCATGTCAATTTAGTCCTAATGGTTTCACAAAATACTGAATATTTTTAAAAGTGACATGACAAATTAAGTAAAGTTTGTGTTTTCTTTATATATATATTATTCATTCCTGTCATGTCTAGGCTCATCTTTAAAATATAATATAACATCATAATTCATAATCAATTCATTTCTGTGTGTCATATTACCATGGAAAACGTATGATTTTCATGACGATGGCCCACCAGTCTCTATTCCAAAGTTTCTCCCAGACAGAAAGAAAGCCAGGCTACATATCCGTGAAGTAATGTCAACTAGAGGATCAGTGAGGCAGTTTCTACATCCACAAGATTTCAATGAATTGTTTTTTTACTTCGTGAAAAGACAACTGATTTATCAACTATACCAATAAATATGCTTCAAACCTGAAATATATAGATATAAAAGTTTTATTAAAAGTGAAATGAATGAGATGATAAAATGTGTTTCAATTCTCAAATGTATTTCAATAAATTCATAAAAGCTGCATGCAAAGACACATTTAGTAACACACATTTCAATTATAATTCTCATAGAAGTGTAACTTATAGTTTAATGAATTTTAAACTTAAGATTATATCAATAATCTTCACATCTAAGATTTTCAAGTCAAATTGCATATTACATACATCAGCACTGGTGCTTTCTTGTGCGACGCTCACGGGAAGAAAATTTGTTGTTGCACGTCTTATATGAAAACGCATTAAAAAACTTGTTTTGTTTTCCTCGATGTTAACTCTATCAAGTTCACACAATCCCAAAACCAATAGTGCTAACATGTCAAGATATACATAGTTTAAAACAAAACCACCAAAATGTGTTTATATCTATACGTTTAAATGTACTTTTTATGAATTTCTTCTTTTGTCTGGAAATTAAACACTTCAAACAAAATGACACACTCCAATTATGTTTATGTCCAGATGTGAATCATTTAAGACAACATTTCAAAGCACAGTATTCAAAAACATGTCTGGATATAATATTATAAAACAACAAACGAAATAATTTTTAAAAACTATGTCTTGGAATTAAAATTTAAAATTAAAATCCAAGACACTATTCTAGAATATTGTTATTTATTGATTATATTTATTTAGTTTTTTTTAAAACATGCCTTCCTTAGTTAGACAGCACATGAAATACACCCAGATCCATGATAAAGGTAGTAAGTCGTAGGTTTTATAACATTGTAAGAACATTAATCTTATCTTATCTTATCTTATCTTATCTTATCTTATCTTATCTTATCTGTTTACAGACGCTCCTTCTATACAGAAGATTATTGCGTCCTACGCTTATCTATGGTTTGTGTCTAGTCCTGCATTTTTATTAGAGATTTAAACGTTGATAAAATAATCTTTCTTCTGAATAAAGGACATTGATGTAGTTTTAACAAGGAATTAATTTAATGTCTTAAAAATTTTAAGTAATATTATGAGATATGGATGTACATCAGGTGATAAGAAAATATTCTCCCAAGAAATTAATATCATTCTACTGAGTCATTGATGTAAAACCCCAAAAAGGAATTCATTTACAATTTTTTAAGTTGATAATGGACATATTACCTATAATTGACCGACTACATTCTCACTTTATTAAAATATAAAAATAAATAAAATATAAACCAGCAATAAAAATATAACTTAAAAAATACATTAGCAAGTAAAGTGTATATTTATTGCATAAGAATTCTGTGAGATTTGAGTAATGTGGTTGTTTCGTGATTTAAAGGTGTCAAATTGTATAAAAATATTTTTTTAATTACAAAATTAATATAACGTGTGTAGTCACACGAGTAACAATATAGATTATGGCAAATATGAAATTTTTATTACATCTACTATTTTTATGAAGCACTTCAAATTATTTTACTAGGAACCATGAAATCAGTTTTTATAATTTAATGAAATTTTATTGAGTTATTACAGGGGTCGGGAAACCATGTCTAGCGAGCCATATATGGCTCTTTTGATGGCTGCATATGGCTCGCAGAAAAAAATACTCATTATAAAGAAAAAATGTTTCTTCAGACTCCTTTCATCTAAATTATTGGGAAAATAAGTAAAATGTAAAAAAAAATTTTTTTAAAAAGACACGTTTTTATTTACAAACATTTACAGACTGAAACGCGCTGATCTCCCCTGCCCTTGATGTAAATACGGGAATTTGGTAAACGATGGCTGAAGTGAAACCAGTGAGCCGTGGAGGTCAACTCTAGCAGACGACTATACATTCTAAATAGTGAAAAATAGATATAAACTAAAAATTGATTAATTTAATTACGGTGCATTCGATCAATCTGAAATTTAGATACAATGCATTGTCATCCACGATCTATCTGTGGTACAATTTTGAGATGTCTAGAACCATCAGAAGTGGTTTAATTTTACGTTTCAAGATTTGAAGGAAGGATGGATGGATGGATACAACATACAAACAGTGTGACTTAAATAAAAGCGTGTAATAATAAAAACAACTCGTCAAAAGTCAATAACCGTATTAATTATTTTATATATTTATGGCTTACGTGATGTAAAACATTGTTGAACGTTTCGAAGCGGGAAAATTTTTGAGGTCGCATGTTGGTTGACCAATCCATTCTATCCGAATAATAATGGGGAGAGCCATGCGTGATAGAATACATGAAATAATCAAGGCTAGGGGTTAGTAACCTTAGGAGTTTAATTGCTATTAAAGGGAGAGTGAATTTGGAATTCGGGATCAAAGTGATCACAGTGTTTCCTGTGGAAAAGGTGGCAAAAATACATTGTTCAAGTGGGATTGGTGTATATTGCTTTAGAAAATAGCGGACGATGTGTGCATGTGTAAAACGGTCCGCACAACAGATTGTCGTCAGAACAGAAAGTAAACTTTCGTTTTAATGGCGTTGTAAGCTATCTAATTTTAGAAACCTTTTTGACAAGATGGCTAAAAGAAAGAACGACGATGAGTATCGTACATTTCAGCAGTAATGGACAGAGGAATTTGCCTTTATGGAGAGAACGGGTTCGGCAGTGTGTTTAATATGTAGTGATAAAATTACGTCTATGAAACGGTCAAACGTAAAGCGACACTTCGAGACACGCCATTCTACATTTGCATTGAAATATCCTGCGGATAGGAAGCATGTCAAGAAATGCTATCAAGAGTGCAAGCTGGTCAGCAGCAAATCCGTGTTTGGACCAAACAAGGTGAATGGAATTCGGCTAGCTTTCCTGGCGTTTTAGCTATTGTAAGAAAAGGAAGGCCATTCACAGATGCCAAAGATGCCAAAGCATTTATGCTTGATGTTGCCAAAGAGCTTTTTGATGCATTTTCCAATAAGGACAAAATAATTAAACGGATAAAATAAATTCCCCTGTCGGCAAGAACTGTTCACGATCGAAGCGTCATGATGTCAAATCAAATTGAGGAAATGCAAGTGAAGGACATACATGCAGCACCGTTTTTCTCTCTCGCTTTGTATGAGTCAACAGGCGTTAGTAATTTATCCCAGTTCACCGTGGTTGCAAGCTTGTCGGTGAAACATTACATGAGGAAAGTCTTGCTGTTTTGTCTGAAGGGCACAACAAGAGGGCAGGATTTATTCGAGTCCTAGAATGAGTTCGCTAAAGAAAAACAAATATACCGATGGATATACTTGTTTCGGTGTGCACTGATAGTGCTCCATGCATGGTTAGGAAAAAGAGAGGATTTGTCGCTCTTCTATATTAGCACGAAAACAGACGCATCCTAAACTTTCATTGCATCCTAAATCAGGTGGCGCTTTGTGCTCATATGTGCGGCGAGCAGCTTGTTGAGGTGATGTCGCTCTTTGTTCGGGTAGTCAACTTTATTGTTGCACGAGCATTAAATGATCGCCAGTTTAAAACACTGCTTGATGAGGTTGGGAATAATTATCCTGGTCTGCTTCTGCACAGCAACGTGCGTTGGTTGTCAAGGGGGAAAGTTCTCAGTCAATTTTCGGCTTGTCTGAGCGAAATCAGGACTTTTCTTGGAATGAAGACTGTCGAGCATCCCGAGTTAGCTGACACTGAATGGCTTGTGAAGTTTTAATATATCGTATACATGACTGAACATCTAAATCAGCTCAATGTGAAAATGCGTTGGAAATACAATCTTATCCCTCCAACAAGCAGTGTTTGCATTTTAAAACAAGCTAGAACTCTTCAGCGCCGACATTGAAGCAGGTCGTTTACTAAACTTTGAAAAACGGGGAGAGTTCAAAGATATGTGCACATCAAGTGACCCTGCTCAACATCTTAATATTCAGCAGCTAGCAGGTCATGCGGGCATTTAAAGCGCGCTTTGGAGAATTTCGCGAGCACACCTGTCTTTTTAAGTTCATCATCCATCCACACGAGTGTGCAGTGGACAGCACTGACATGAGTTGCATGCCATGTGTCACCGTCAGAGATTTTGAGCTCCAAGCTGCTTACCTGAAGGCCTAAGACATGTGGATGAAAAAGTTCAAGTCACTGCATGAAGATTTAGAAAGACTTGCACGACAGCAAGCAAAGCTGGCGAGCCAACACCATGGGCAGAAATGAAAAAACAACAACTTCAACACGCACACCAGCTGATTGTCAAAACTTGGAACGCGTTACCCGTCACATACCACACACTGCAATGTGTGAGTATTGCTTTACTGACAATGTTTGGCTCTACGTATGCATACGAGCAGTCTTTCTCACATCTAAAGAACATCAAGACCAAAAACCAATCACTTTTAATTAGCCTCACCCCGTATCAACCAGACTACAAAGCAATTACCAAATCCATGCAGCACCATAAGTCACATTGATTGTAAGTAATACTTAGTATTGATTAGTTTAGCAACAACATGACAGTGTTAATAAAAAAATTTCACAGCAATAGTTATTGTGCTTTTAGTGTTGAAATTACACAAAATGCACAAATTTACTTGAATTTTTAGTTTTGAGAAATATGTATGTCTCTCACAGAATTACTTTTCGAAATATGTGGTGTTTATGGCTCTTTCAGACAAAAAGTTTCCCGACTCCTGGGTTAGGAGAATACACGTTTTTAATTAATATGTATCCCTTATTATAGGGATCGAGTTAAAGTGGCGTGCCACTAGGATGAAATATATCAAACTTGGAGGTGACAGAATAGACGCTCAGTTAAATATGTAGACATGGATATCTTTGAGGTAAATATATAAATTAAATAGTTTTAGTAAAATAGATGAATACGATATTAAAATGTGTTTCATTCATCAAATGTTATATGTCTAAAAATTCTTACAGGCTTTATGCGATGAAACATTTAAGTAGCACATATTATTAGTAATAAAACTTGTAGAAGTGTAAATTATATTTTAATGCACTTTTAAATTAAAGATGCTATAATTCATCTTCTCATCTTAAGTTTTTCAAGTGAAATTTTATATTATATACGTAAGCGCTGATGCTTTGTGGTGCAACGCTGATGGAAATATAATTTATTTCGCGTCTTATATGAAAACACAAAGTCCTATTATAAAAGCATCTAGATACGACTCGCGACCTCGGGCACCTAGGCGGAGGGAGGGGGCCCACACATCTGTGACGATGTGTGACGAGGGGGAGTGGGGGTGTTTGAGAAATGTAACGTCACCATAAAACTTGCATCTTTCAATATAAGATCCAGTTAAATATTTGATTTCTTACACTTATTTTATGAGGTTTTACGTGGCCTCACAAGTGTAACGATATTAGAGTGCAGCCTTACATTAAATACATACCGTCCTTAAATGATAAAAAGGTGATTTGAAACATAGTCAGCTTTTAGGGAGGGGGGGGGCCAGCTTTTTGACGTCAAATTTGGAGGGGGGTCTATGTTTATGTGACGATGCGTGACCATGTCGGAGGGGAGGGGGTGTTAAAATCGATCAAAATCGAGTTAAGTCATTTATGGACTGCAACAAAGAAAAAAACAACAAATAATAAAATGGAGGTGATAAGCTAAGATGATAAGCTAAGATGATAAGCTAAGATGATAAGCTAAGATGATAAGCTAAGATGATTGAACAACGATGAAACAATATTTATATACAGATATGCGTAATTAAAGATATGACCCTAAGTTTTTCATAATATATATATAATAAATAGAAAAAACTAACGAAACCACAACTCTAAAACAGAGAGCATTAAAGGGCATATAATCTTTACGAACTGAACACAAATATCTGTATGGAATAAACACAGTTGTTATTCAATGTATATAGATACCATTCCTCTTTTATTAAAACTGTAAAAGTGAAGAAAGGTGTTTTTTTTAAAAAGTTTATGTTTTCATTTATAACACAAACGTTCTGTGAGATTCGTTAACGTGCCGAATAAATTGTCAAATTTATAAATTATTTCTAAATAATAAATCTAACATTCAAGTATGTAGTCACGTGAACATCAAATATGTGCCTAGTAATGAAATTCTAATTAAAGTTACTATTTTCAAGAATCATTTTATATAATTTTACCATAAACAATGAAATCAGTTTTTTTCAGATTAAAAAAAAAGTTTTATGGGGAAATGAGAATCCTACTTCTTTAATGACATGGTATCCCTTTTTATAGTGATCGAGTTGAAGTGGCGTGCCCTTAGGATAAAATAGAAACATATAGACAATGTACAACGCGTGTAAACTTGCAGATTGGCATTTGTTTTCAAGTAAATATATTAGGGCTGCGGATATTAACGATTAATTTCTCGATTAATCAATAAAAAAATTTAAAACGATTAATTGACCCACAACTTATAAATGTAATGGAAGCCAAAAAGTCTTTGGTCCGTGTGCAAAGTAAAAAAATAAACAACTCGTGTGCCAAGGTGCCAAACGTCCATTTTTTTTGCAATATTTTACCAAATTTCCAGCGCGGTGATTCTAAACTCCTGCATTGCGTCGTTCAAATATCTGCGCAGCCGCGCTGCTTAAAGGGAACATTGCTACCATGGTTCGAACACTTCACATACATATCACCTGCAAACCAAACACCCACTACAGTATCGGAAACTTCAGCTGAGACAATCTAAAGGTATGTAAACAATTGTTCCACTCAGCTGGGTATATTGTCAATAAGACTCGCTCATCACTGGAACTAAATAATGTCAATACACTTGTCTGTTTGCCTTGTTGGTTAATAGATGTAATATAAAGAAGACATTTCAGTGTTATTTCAATTTTCGACAAGTATTTTAATAAATGTTACTTATGAAACTATAAATTTCAATTTTTGGTTTTAATCGAAATTAACGATTAATTAATCATTAATTTTTCAAAAGTTAACGATTAAATTTTAATTAATCGTTACAAGCCCTAATTATTTGTTGTTTTTTCCCGCTGAACTTTAAATGACAGTTGCAATTGTGATTTGATTAGTGAACTTAAAAATAAAAATGTTGCTTGTGTCACGTGTTATATCTTATTCAGTCTTATAATTTTAAAACTCTAGTCTATTGTGAATATTATACAAAATATTTTAAGTAACAATTTAATTTATACATTCAATTATTAATATAGAACAAAATAATCAAATTAACAAGCGTTGATCATGAATCATTCAAATCCATTCAAAAATAAAGTAAAAGAATCAATTTCAATACGAGAAAAAAATATTAAGTTAAAAAGTTACTAGTATAAATGTTACTTTACTACATAAGATAACAAAACTAAGTTAACTAAGAGCAAAATAAACATAAATCGTCTGAATAAAAGAACAGTTTTTATTATGGCTCTAGATCACGACCTGTTGTACACCACACTACACACTCAGTACACCACTGTTTGCTTGATACACACTACACAGTTCGTTGAACTTCGTTCAAGTTCGTTCATTCAATTCATTGTAAAATTTCATCGGTGACGTTGATAGTGTCACAAACCGTCATTTTAGATAGCAGCTATCCTCCATTTGTTAGATAATAAATATTTTAATAAATAATATTAACTACTAGATATAAATGAGTAAAGTACATCCCTCTTAGATATAACACTTAAATGTGGAGATATCAGGATCCTTAATCCGGGTCCGGCAAATATTATGGCCAAGCTATCCCGTTCCGGCAAATTGTAAAAAAACATATCCGGCTGTTTCCTAGTTTTACTTCTTCTAGAATTTATTCTGGATGATGATTATAATGTGGCCTTAGGTGTCACTAGTGGGTGGGGGTGTGGGACGCACCGGACGACATCATCACAGGGGTTAAAACCAAAATGTAAAGTTTTACTGTCTATGATTATATGTCACAAAAAACAGACGACACACATTTTCACTTAGAAAAAATGACAAAATACATAGAAATAAATTTTATGTAAGTAATGTGTGGGTTTGATAACGTGATTTATTTATAAGGTGTCGAATTTTCTATTTTGAAAAAAAAATATTATAAGTTTGTAGTCACTAAAATAACAAATATATGGCTAATAATGAAATGCTACCTAAGTGTCACTTGTCTTGTGACTGATTTACATTTACATATGTTTGTAGGCGTAATGAAATACTATCATCTCTCACATGTGTTTGTAGGCGTAATGAAATACTATCATCTCTCACATGTGTTTGTAGGCGTAATGAAATACTATCATCTCTCACATATGTTTGTAGGCGTAATGAAATACTATCATCTCTCACACAGCAATTATTTGCAACACGTGAAGTCAAAGAAAATACTCTTTAATACCGAAATATCCAATATATACACATATGTCACAATAAACAACAGTGATCTCTAGAATTCAAATAGCACAAATCAAATACTCAACTTCTCAACCATCTTGTCTTGACCTCTTACAACTACACACCTCACGTAAACCACGTGTCCACCCCGACTCAGTGACCACACTAATATGCTGGACCTTGGACTTCAGTTGACCTCATAAACAATCGCATTCCTTTCTTAACACATGTTCGCTACCTTTTTCTCTTTGCTGTCAAACCCGTGAATTTTCACGTGACACTAAGGTTACTATTTTAGAGAAGCACGTCAAGTTATTATAGTATGATCCATGAAATCAGTTTTTATAATTAAATAAAGGTTTATCGGGTTTGGAGAATCCTGCTCTTTCATTGACATTGTATCCCTAATTATAGGGATCGATTTCAAGTGGCGTGCCACTAGGATAAAATATAAGTTTGACGTCGAAGAAGAAGCTAGTGGCGGTCAAAACAAGTAGATAGGGCATATCTTCAAAGTAAATATATAATTTAATAGTTATATTAAAAGTGAAATAAATAAGATATTAAAATGTGTTTCTCTCCTCAAGTGTTACATTGCAATAAATTATTATAAGCTTCATGCTAGGCAACATTTAAGTAGTACACATTATTAATACAACATCTTATCAAAGTGTAAATTATAGTTTAATTTTTTTTAAACTAAAGATGCAATCATTAATTTTCTTATCTAAGATGTTTCAAGTAATTTGTTTTATTACATTCGTCAGCACTTGTTCTTTGTGGTGCGACGCTGAAGGGAAGTTCAATTTCGTTGCACCTCCTATTTGAAGACGTAATGTCCATAAATAAAAACTATTTTTCCAGTTCTTTAGCGCTCTGAATTTTTTTGTGTTATTTGCTCATCAATAACGTTGAAATGTTTTTTTTTATATAGTTACTAGCTGACACGCAGCGTAGCATACGCCGCTAATGATTTAGTGACGGGTGAAGACTTCCTGAAAGATAAAGTTGTCAAAATGGTGTGGGTTTGGGCAAACGACTGTGAGTCAATGAAAAGAAGGAACTCTGGAGAGACCCGCGGCGTAGTTTACGCCGCAATCTTGCTCATCATAAAAAGTGCAAAGAACGGTTTGGGGGAGGGGGCTGAGAGTACAGACACAAAAAGTCAGAACTAAGTAAATAAAAAGTAACGAGTAAACGTAAGGACATGCACACTGAGGTTGTGTTACCCACCTCCCATTTATTAAACGACGATCACTCGCGTTGTTTTGATGTCTTCGTGCTGTAGTTTTGTGTTCGTCCTTTCTCCACTCTCTTTGCACTCTCCATGAGCAAGTCTGCGGCGTATGCTACGCGATTGCGATTGCGAAATAAGGAAATTCTGGAAAAGGAAATCCTTCTTATGTATCCTAAACTATATGTGAGGAACTGATTAAAATTATGTCCCCAAAAGTACATCAAGTAATTATAGATGAAGTAAGGGCTTCCGGTTATTTCAACTTGTCCATACCCGATATTTCACCTACAGATCAGTTAAGCGTTGTTCTTCGATATGTGGTAGATGGAGAGCCCATTGAGCGCTTTTTTACTTTCTTGGAGCCGCAAAGTCACACCGGTGAAGGTATGGCTAAGCAAGAGTTGCAGTACATACGTGAAGTTTGCAATGTTGATTTTGCGAAATGCAGAGGTCAGTCCCGGATAACGCAGCTAATATGGCTTGATATTACAAGGCATACAGAACAAAATTCTAGAGGAAAATGTGTTTTCTATCTACATACCTTGTTCTACCAATTCACTAAATCTGGTAGGATGAAGGGCCGTTGACTCTTGTTTAGAGGCAGTAAACTGCTTCCATACAGTGCAACTGATCGATACTTTTTTCTCAGCTTCAACCAACAGATGGAAGATTCTGAAAGGATGCTTTGTGGATTGAACGCGGGTAAACTCTCTTTCCTATACCAGATGGGAAGCACATGTTATTTGAACTAAAGCTATTCTAAAGTTTCATCCTCAGATTATAGAAGCGCTAGAGTGTTTACAATAAGACCTGTCACAGAAGGGGGACACCAGAAGAGAAGCAGACAAAAAGATACAAGAATTAGAATTTGCTCTCATGCTTGTCTTTTGGGAAGAAGTGTTACATTTTCACAGATTCAGTGAAGCTCTACAAAATGAGCAAGTGAACTTGAAAACGTGTGCTGATTTGTATTCTTTACTAGCAGATCACTTGCATGAAAGACAGTGGTCATTGATGTGATACCCCTGAGGTATCTCTGAATGCCAAAGACAAATTTCGTATATCTGCTTTTTTACGCCATTGTTGACAAACGTGAGAGAGATTGGTAGATGAGGATAGGTATATAATGACATAGGAGTTAGATTTTTTCTTGTTTGATCGATGTAACACAAACATCTCAGTGTTGTGTATGACTAATAAATGCTTATCCTAAATATCTGAACAATAATTTATATATTGAACTACTAAAGTTACACGCGCCACAAGTTTCGTGCATCAAAATCTGAAAACAACACGTTGAGTCATGTATAATTATACAAAGTAATAGAGACAACATACAGTTTGCTTTTCCAATGTAGAAATGGACATGCGCATATTATTTAATGTTAATGTTTATGAAAGTTTTATATGAGCGCCTCTTTTTCTCGGTTAAAACGTACACAAAAATATATGTAGATCGATGAGGAAATAAGAAAGGCTTGTTTCCTTTTCTTTGATGATGATTGAGAAATTTTGCGCAAACTTAACTTTGATGATGAACTTTGCCAGATGTAAATCTAGAATAAAGAACTTTAAAATGTAAAGGTTTGCTTTCTAAACTTTCTCATCTATTAAAAAAGTTACAGTACGTTTGTCTAATATTATTACAAAATTAATTAAATATTTTTTTTAATACAGAAATAACTTATCGTAGGTTTTATTTGAGTGATGTATGTATGGCATCTGTCCGTCTACGAAAGACGATAGATTTATCTTTATTATCTGCAGCTCTTGGTGTGGCTGATGAGACCAATCCTTGAGTGGCAGTCTCTTCTGCATGACACACACACGAAAGCAGTGGGGCAGTGTTTCCTGGCCTTTCTCCTCGCTCTTTTCCCGACTGCTTCTGCCCTAGTTTGCTCCTCTGCTCTTAGTGATCCCTCTTTCACTATAGCCCGCCACATGGACCTATCCTCTGCCAGGTTTTCCCAGTTTTGTATATCAATGTTGGCTACTTTCATGTCTCTCTTGCATATGTCCACGTATCTGAGACATGGCCGACCAACCGACCTTTTCCCTGTCGCCAGCTCGCTGTAGAGCACATCCTTGGGTATGCGACCACTTTGCATCCTCTTGACGTGTCCAAGCCAACGGAGGCGTCTTTGGCTTAGTATTGCTGCAATACTACTCATGCTTGCTTGAGCCAGGACCTCTGTGTTGGGGACTTTCTCTTGCCATTTGATGTCTAGGATGCGGCGCAGGCATCTGAGGTGGAAGCTATTGAGCCTTCTTTCATGCCTGGTATAGGTGGTCCAAGACTCGCATCCATAGAGGAGTGTGCTCAGTACGCAGGCTTGGTATACCTGCAGCTTAGTCCTTGCTGTGAGTTTGGCATTGGACCAGACTCTTTTGTACAGTCTAGCCATAACAGTTGCTGCCTTCCCTATCCTACTACTTATCTCATCTTCCAGTGAGAGGGTGCTCGAGATGTTTGATCCCAGATAAGTAAAACTGTCAACAGCATCCAAGTTGCAGTCGTCAATGGTGATAGTCGGGAGAGAGGCAGCATCCTGTGCCATAATGTTGGTTTTCTTGAGTGATTTGAGTGATACTAGTACAAAAATATGTGTTAACAGCAGCGTCACTAGGCTGGGTGTCATCCAATTCGGTAGGCCATGGTTTCACCCCCTCACAACTTACCCCATAGACCTCCTCCGAGTATGCCAATGCCAAATAACGAGGCATACAGAATTTTACCCTTTGGTGTCACCCGGAGCAGTCCGCACCTCCCGCAATCCCCTGTGACGCCAACTGTTTTGTTTGTTAGTTGGTTTGCTTAATATTGAACATACCAGCGGTCAGTTGGGGATTGGGGCAGAAGGGGGCACCCATGTGGGTATGTGCCTCGGGAACCAAGATGGCTTAATCCGGCCCTGAATACAATATTCTAATTTGAGTACACACTTAAAATTCTTACACTCTTGTGCACAATCAGAAACCTGCAATCTGTGACACACTCAACTAAAATAATGTAAGCACTAGGCTGTAGTACAATGTAATTGTTTACAATTGTTTACGTTTTAAGCTTTAGACATTGTATTGTTAAAATAAGATAACACAAATGAGATTTATAACTAAGAATTTATAATTTTTGAATGATTAGGAATAACAGAAATAATGACTACAACACGAAAAATAAATATGTTTGAGAAATAATTTTAACGCTGTAAAACGAAAACTTATGATCAGGTCAAACAAAAGAAACAAAGGATAATATCTTTCAGAATACATTTTTAATTTATACGCTAATACATTTAATTACAACATGTGTGATTTTCTAAGTTTATGATATTCACAAAAACTTTGATATCATTTTGTCCAGGATGAAACAGAAATGTAAACTTAAATTAAGCGTCTGTCGATGCTAGAAAAAAAGAAAGTAAATATATAAGCAATTGATATACAATTTTTATAAAGGAGATACAAATTATGTAAGTATGAAAAATTATTAGTTAAATAGATATAATCAAAGAAAATGTATTAAAATGTAAACAACAAACGAATATTACATTGGTAATTTGAAAAAAACAACAACATTTTATCATAATCAATTACAAAAAGCTGAACAATGACACTACATTTAACGCTACAAAGCTTCGTTATGCTAAAACTATGAAACATACAGGTGAATTATAAAAATATAAAATTAAACAAAATATTAACTTGAGATTCTTCCTAAGATTACTATTTTATAAAAGCACTTGAAATACTTTACTATGAACCATGAAATCTGTTTTTTTAAAGATTAAATAAGGGTTAATGGGGTAGGAGAATCCTACTTTTTCATTGACATTGTAGGGATCGAGTTCTAGTGGCATGCCACTAGAATAAATATAACAAGACACAGCCTGCAACCTCAATTCAAAATGTATACATGTATGTAGACATATCCTTTAAACTATAAATATATAAAATGAATAGTTTTCGTGAAAGTAAAATGAATAAGATATTAAAATGCGTTAGGTTCCTCAAATGTTATAATTGTGTATATTCTTATAAGCTTCATGCTAAGGAAACATTTAAGTAGTACACGTCCTTGGATCTAAATCTCATAGAAGTGTAAATTATAGTTTAATATATTTCTAAACTAAAGATGCTATCATTAGTCTTCTCATCTAAGCTTTTTAAGTAAAATATCATATTAAATACGTCAGCATTGGTGTTTTGTGGTGCGATGATGACGGAAAATACAATTTTGTTTCACGTCCTACATGACAAGTAAATGTCCATTATTTAAGAAAACTAATTATTTCCTACTGAGATGCGAAAGTTTTCTTATCTGTCCATCCATAAAATTGAAATTATATTTGCATTTTATAGTTACATTTAAATATTAATTGTACAACAAAACATACAGAAACTCACAAATTTAAAAATTTATAATAACTAAAATTACAAAAATTAAATACATGTCTATGTAGATATTACTGACAAATAAAAGTTCCGAACTTACACTTTTTTCACTTTCTAACGACACCTTTCGCGTGTTTATATTCAGGCCAGTGGTTTGAATTTTCCGATGGTTCCACCACCTGCCCGACATGATCCTCCATTTCTTTTGGACGTTATGAAGGTCTTCTTCCGGAACTAAATTATCGATCACTTCTTTGGGCAGATTTGAGGTACTCAGACCAACATTTGTTTTGCAGCAAAAAATGGCCTCGTAGGGCAACTGCTGAATGCCTTGGTGAAAAGAACCAGGAAAATTAACACTTTATCAACATTTAAAGTTTTTGACTATAAATCCCTTATATATGAGACATAACTAACAGTATTGATTATTTTCAAACGTGACAAACATTTACAGACTGAATCTGTCTTAACTCAACTTTGCTTCATAACCCTGGGGGGAAGGGGGTGGGGGAGAGGGGAAAAGTCTGGTCACTGATCGCTTGACTGAGCTCAGCGTGACAAGTAAAATGTAAACAAAAGCACGCCGGTACTTCGATGGGTCGCGTCAACGCGTCAACTCAAAATCTCACGTGGAAAAAAATAAATAACAAACCGTGAATTTGAATTGCAAAGTTATATAAGGATAAACTAAAAATGCATTAATTTAATTACGGTACGTTCGATCGATCTGAAATTTTGAAACAATGCATTTTTAGGTGAAACGGGTTTGTGTGCAAAGTTTCAGCTCGATCAGATCACGGGAAAGGGTCATTTTTTACTTTGGTTTTTCCGCTCGCCCAAGACAGAGAGACAGACGGAGAGAGATGACGACAGAACGACAGAGAGACAGATACGGTAGTGATGTAAATATAAGAGATTTAAAAAGTAGGATTCTCAACTTTGCTTCATAACCCTAGGGGGGGGGAGGGTAAAAGTCTGGTCACCTATCACTGGACCGAGCTCCGCGTGACACGTAAAATGTTAACAAAAGCACGCCGGTACTTCGATGGGTCGCGTCAACGCGTGACTGAACAATCAGGTGAAAAAAAACAATAACAAACAGTGAATTTGAATTACATACGTTATATTAGGATAAACTAAAAATGCATTAATTTAATTACAGTTCGTTCGATCGATCTAAAATTTTCAAAACGATGCATTGTTAGGTGACACTGGGTCCGTGTGCCAAATTTCAACTCGATGGCATCATCTTAAGTAGGTCATTTTTTACTTTAGTTTTTCCGCACGCCCAAGACAGAGATGACGACAGAACGACAGAGACGGCGGTGAAGTTAATATAAGGGATTTAATAAAACAAACCCGTAAAAACAAAGTTTTTGACTACAAATCCCTTATATATGAGACATAACAATCAGTATTGATTATTTTCAAACGTGACAAGCATTTACAGACTAAATCTGACTTAACTTAACTTTGCTTCATAACCCTGGGAGGGGCGGTGGGAGAAGGGAAAAGTCTGGTCACCTACCGCATGAGCGAGCTCAGCGTAACACTTAAAATGTAAACAAAAGCACGCCGGTACTTCGATGGGTCGCGTCAACGCGTGAATGAACAATCACGTGAAAAAAAACAACAAAGAAACAGTGAATTTGAATTACATACGTTATATAAGGATAAACTAAAAATGCATTAATTTAATTACGGTACGTTCGATTGATCTGAAATTTTGATACAATGCATTATTTGGTGACACAAGTCCGTGTGACAAATTTCAGCTCGATGGCATCACGGGAACTGGGGCATTTGTTACTTTTGTTTTTCTGCCCGCCCATGAGATGACGACAGACAGAGACGGCGGTGAAGTTAATATAAGGGATTTAATAAAACAAACCCGTAAAAACAAAGTTTTTGACTATAAATCCCTTATATATGAGACATAACTATCAGTATTGATTATTTTCAAACGCGACAAGCATTTACAGACTGAATCTCACTTAACTTAACTTTGCTTCATAACCCTGGGGGATGGGAGAGGGGAAAAGTCTGGTCACATATCGCTGGAGTGAGCTCAGCATGACACTTAAAATGTAAACAAAAGCACGCCGGTACTTCGATGGGTCGCGTCAACGCGTGACTGAACAATCAGGTGAAAAAAAACAATAACAAACAGTGAATTTGAATTACATACGTTATATTAGGATAAACTAAAAATGCATTAATTTAATTACAGTTCGTTCGATCGATCTAAAATTTTAAAACGATGCATTGTTAGGTGACACTGGTCCGTGTGCCAAATTTCAACTCGATGGCATCATCTTAAGTAGGTCATTTTTTACTTTAGTTTTTCCGCACGCCCAAGACAGAGATGACGACAGAACGACAGAGACGGCGGTGAAGTTAATATAAGGGATTTAATAAAACAAACCCGTAAAAACAAAGTTTTTGACTACAAATCCCTTATATATGAGACATAACAATCAGTATTGATTATTTTCAAACGTGACAAGCATTTACAGACTAAATCTGACTTAACTTAACTTTGCTTCATAACCCTGGGAGGGGCGGTGGGAGAAGGGAAAAGTCTGGTCACCTACCGCATGAGCGAGCTCAGCGTAACACTTAAAATGTAAACAAAAGCACGCCGGTACTTCGATGGGTCGCGTCAACGCGTGAATGAACAATCACGTGAAAAAAAAACAACAAAGAAACAGTGAATTTGAATTACATACGTTATATAAGGATAAACTAAAAATGCATTAATTTAATTACGGTACGTTCGATTGATCTGAAATTTTGATACAATGCATTATTTGGTGACACAAGTCCGTGTGACAAATTTCAGCTCGATGGCATCACGGGAACTGGGGCATTTGTTACTTTTGTTTTTCTGCCCGCCCATGAGATGACGACAGACAGAGACGGCGGTGAAGTTAATATAAGGGATTTAATAAAACAAACCCGTAAAAACAAAGTTTTTGACTATAAATCCCTTATATATGAGACATAACTATCAGTATTGATTATTTTCAAACGCGACAAGCATTTACAGACTGAATCTCACTTAACTTAACTTTGCTTCATAACCCTGGGGGATGGGAGAGGGGAAAAGTCTGGTCACATATCGCTGGAGTGAGCTCAGCATGACACTTAAAATGTAAATAAAAGCACGCCGGTACTTCGATGGGTCGCGTCAACGCGTGACTGAACAATCAGGTGAAAAAAAACAATAACAAACAGTGAATTTGAATTACATACGTTATATTAGGATAAACTAAAAATGCATTAATTTAATTACAGTTCGTTCGATCGATCTGAAATTTTCAAACGATGCATTGTTAGGTGACACTGGTCCGTGTGCCAAATTTCAACTCGATGGCATCATCTTAAGTAGGTCATTTTTTACTTTAGTTTTTCCGCACGCCCAAGACAGAGATGACGACAGAACGACAGAGACGGCGGTGAAGTTAATATAAGGGATTTAATAAAACAAACCCGTAAAAACAAAGTTTTTGACTACAAATCCCTTATATATGAGACATAACAATCCGTATTGATTATTTTCAAACGTGACAAGCATTTACAGACTAAATCTGACTTAACTTAACTTTGCTTCATAACCCTGGGAGGGGCGGTGGGAGAAGGGAAAAGTCTGGTCACCTACCGCATGAGCGAGCTCAGCGTAACACTTAAAATGTAAACAAAAGCACGCCGGTACTTCGATGGGTCGCGTCAACGCGTGAATGAACAATCACGTGAAAAAAAAACAACAAAGAAACAGTGAATTTGAATTACATACGTTATATAAGGATAAACTAAAAATGCATTAATTTAATTACGGTACGTTCGATTGATCTGAAATTTTGATACAATGCATTATTTGGTGACACAAGTCCGTGTGACAAATTTCAGCTCGATGGCATCACGGGAACTGGGGCATTTGTTACTTTTGTTTTTCTGCCCGCCCATGAGATGACGACAGACAGAGACGGCGGTGAAGTTAATATAAGGGATTTAATAAAACAAACCCGTAAAAAAAAGTTTTTGACTATAAATCCCTTATATATGAGACGTAACTAACGGTATTGATTATGTTCAAACGCGACATCAAACATTTACAGATTGAATCTGTCTTAACTTCCCGGTGGGGGGTGAGAGGGGAAAGGTCTAGTCACCGATCGCTTGACCGAGCTCAGGGTGACATGCAAAATGTAAACAAAAGCATCCCGGTACACCTGGTTAAAACACAAGATGTGTTCACCTATGGCTGGCGTGAAGTCAATTGACCCGTAAAATGTAAACAATAGCGACTTCTGCATATAGTTTTATATAGATAAACTAAAAATGCATTAATTTAATTACTGTACGTTCGATCGATCTGAAATTTTAATACATGGCATTGTTAGGTGACAAAAGACTATGTGCAAAATTTCAGCTTGCTAGCAGCACGGGAAGTGGTTCATTTTTTACTTTTGTTTTTTCTCCCGCCCGACCAAGACAGAGACGGCGGTGAAGTTAATATAAGGGATTTAATAATAAAACAAACCCGTAAAAACAAAGTTTTTGACTATAAATCCCTTATATATGAGACATAACTAACAGTATTGATTATTTTCAAACGCGACAAACATTTATAGACTGAATCGGTCTTAACTCAACGTTGCTTCATAACCCTGGGGGGTGGGGGTTGGGGGTGGGGGGAAAAGTCTGGTCACCGATCGCTTGACCGAGCTCAGCGTGACACGTAAAATGTAAACAAAAGCACGCCGGTACTTCGATGGGTCACGTCAACGCGTCAACTCAAAATCTAACGTGGAAAAAAACAATAACAAACCGTGAATTTAAATTACATAAGTTATATAAGGATAAACTAAAAATGCATAAATTTAATTACGGTAAGTTTGATCGATCTGAAATTTTGATATGATGGATTGTTAGATAAGACGGGTCCGTGTGCCAAATTTCAGCTCGAGCGGATCAAGGAAAGTGGGTCATTTTTTACTTTTATTTTTCCGCCCGCCAAAGACAGAGATGACGACAGAACGACAGAGAGACAGAGAGAGACGGCGTGAAGTTAATATTTATAACGGATTTAAAAAGGAGACCAACTTGCTATTTCGTATGCTTAGTAAAGTGTTAAAATTGATTATATCCAAGAAATATAAGTGAGTCTATACAAATTCAGGAATACTATTCTGTATATTTCTTACAATGGACTAGAATGATACCAATAAAAGAAAGAATTTGAAAAATCGTTTGTTAATAATTATTTTACAAATGAAAATTAAATGCCAAGATTAACTCCATCTATATATCCTTTTGGAAAGAATTACGAAAATACTGCCTTAAAATTATGTTGTTTATAACAAGTGTGGTTTGTTTAAATACTCCAATGAATACAACAAATGATAATCAAAGAGAATTACTGAGAGCAATGTTACTACATTAGCCGGGTCGCTGTAGTGTAGTGACTAATGTCAGCCAGCTATAAATAATATTGAATTTAAATAGATCACTATGTTCGTAATTCTATGACTAAGCTTTGACCTAATTTGTGTTATCTAAAAATAAATCAATTAGTTTTGTAATAAAATTAAAACTGTTCGTTTCTAAAAGTTGTTTCCTGTTTGATGGGGGCTTTGTTGTCATTGTCACTAAAACTACCATCGTGTTTAGTTATCTTGGTTGTTATGGAAACAAAGTCAAGTGTTAGTAAACTACCATCGTGTTTAGTTATCTTTGTTGTTATGGAAACAAGGTCAAGTGCTAGTAAACTTAATTGTGATTGGATCTTTCTCAAACTAACTACCACTGCTTTGGCTGGTAACTTAGCAGGATTTGTTAGTAAGTGTTTTATCAACTTAGCAGTTTTAATAAGAGTTTCATATTTTTAAAATAAAATACAGCGTGTTTAGTAGGTTTTGAATGACCAAGCCAAAAAACACTGTTTTTTAAAATTAATACCAGAATATATTATTGAACTCTTTTTCCCGCAACAATAAACTTAGCAAGTTTTGAAAAAGGACTCCACATTCAACTTTGTGTTAGTTAGAATAAATTACCTATGTCTTGTTAAAATGTTAGCAAAAATCTTAAACCCCACTGTAATTATGCTTAATTATGCTTTCCACTCTTTAAGTCCAAGGCGACTGTTACTAAAATAATCTTCGATTTTTTAAAAATGCTTTCCAATACATAGTTATTTCCCCTTTCTACACTTTCTCAGCACATTATTGGCCGAGTCATGAGCATCAAACGGATCCTAATAAACAATCACACCAACAGATCATTACCAACGCTACACAAGATCTAATATTGAGATCTGCTACATAATGTCCAGTCTCCAGTGTAATTGAGATTAACAAATTGGCTATAAAACATCTAGTCTGCCGTCAATAAGTTGTAACATATTTGCTATAAAATGTCTAGTCTATAGTTTAAGGGCCATCCATACAGTACGTTACGGTTAAGAGGGGCGAGGGCGTGTAAGAAAATGTGTCAGTTTGTGACAGTGGGGGAGGGGTGTGTGTCCAGCCATGTGTGACGTAGCGATGTTTTATATTAAATTGTAATTATTTTGTTAATAAAAAAAGAACATTTTTGTTTGAAAGTGTGAAGTAGTTTAGACTTTGGGGGAAGGGGGGGGGGTCCGAGAAAAGTTACAGTTTGTGACAGGGGGAGGGGGGAGTTAAAAATGGTCAAAAATAGCGTGACGTACTTTATGGACGTGTCACATGTTTATACACTGTTTGTTTGTTAAATGTGTATAGACTCCATTCTTAAATTATTAATATATTAAAAGAATAGAAAAAATAAAAATAAGCTAAGTTTGTATTTATTCCAGAAAGATTCTGTGAAATTTGAGTTATGAGTGGGTCATGCTTTATTTATAAGGCGTCGAAGTTTCATTTTTTTTCTAAATTATAAAATTAATAGTAACATAAACAAATATGTAGTCATGTGAACAACAACTATATGGCTAATAATGAAATTTCAAATTAAATAGTGCTAATATTTTCAAGAAGCCCTTCAAATTATTATACTGTAAACCATGAAAAACATTTTTGAAATTTAATAAATTTGTATTGGGGTAAAAGAATCCAACTTTTTCATTGACATTGTATCCCTAATTATAAGGATCGAGTGCAAGTGGCGTGCAACTAGGATAAAATATAGATCACCGGTAAGGACGTCATGACGTGTTTACGGTTGAAAAATGTAGATGGGCATATCTTTTCAATTCAATATATACATTTACAAGTTTTATTAAATGTGAAATGAATATGATAAATGTGTTTCATTTTTCAAATGGTGTACTTCAATAAATTCGTTTAAGCTTCATACAAAAACACATTTAAGCAGCTCACATTTAAATTTTAAATTATAGTTAAGTACATTTTTAAACTTGAGATCCTACATTAATCTTCTCATCTAAGATTTTTAAGTCCAATTCCATAATAAATACGTCAGCACGTGTGCTTTCTTGTGCGACGCTCACGGGAAGAACAGTTTTGTAGCACGTCTTATATGAAATAGCAATGAAAAAAAAATCCTCTTCTTTAGAGATCCAAAAGTTTACTTTTTGTGCATTAATAAAATTGAATCTAAATTTGAGTTCAAATATATCGGTATACTAATGCGCTCTCTGGCGATGTCGGTCTTCTTGCATGGTTGTGATGCTTGGACGCTCACTGCAGACCTTCAATGAAAAATCTATGCACTAGAGATATGTTTCTGAAAGATACCAAACATCTCCTACACAGCGCAAATCACAAACGAAGCGGTCCGCAACAAAATAAGTGCTGTCATTGGCCCTTACGAGGACCTTCTCATCTCAATTAAGAAGAGGAAACTACGATGGTACGGACACGTGGCATGATCTGGAGGTATCACAAAGACTATAATGCATGGCACAGTCCATGGAGGAGGAAAAAGAGGCAGAGAAAGGAAGAGATGGGAAGCGGATATCAAAGAGTGGACTGGCCTGTCATTCAGCGACTCCCAAAAGGCAACAAAGGACCGGGACAAATGGCGTAAGATAATGTGCAGTTCACGATGGTGCCCCAATGACCCAACGACGACTTAGGGGATAGTTCAAGTTCAAGATCAATATCGATATAGTTATCTATAATAATAAAATATAATTTAACAAAACACACAGACATATTTTAGTAAGTTCAATTTCATATAAAACTGTCGAAGAAGGCATAAATACAAACTTTAGTTGTTTAAAACATGTGATGAAAATCTGTTTACATGACAAGTTTATGAGATGAAATATTCAGAAATGTTTTAGTTTGGTCTCGTGCAATTGTATAAGGGAATCGAAATAGTTTAGTGTTAAACTAGTCATAAAATTATAAGTACGTATTTAGTCACGAGGAAGACCCAAGCGTACATTGAGACGGAGAATGTTGGACGAGGCTAAAAGGACTGGGAAGAGCTGGGAAGAATTGAAGAGACTGGCAAGGGACCGTGAAGAGTGGAGAGCTTTGACAGAGGCCCTATGTTCCACAAGGAACTCAAAGGACAAATGATGATGATTTAGTTATGTTATCAGCAAAGACCAGGTAACTTATTAATTAAATTTTCTCTTTTACAGAAAGTTACTAATTTTATAAAATATTTAAAGTCGATACAAATGAACTAAAAACACGAATTTCTTTCATTCTAACTCAGGATATACCGGTGCTAAAAGTATCCTAGCTTTTCATTTAGATCTAACAAAGCAATGTAATTTTAAACGCTATAAAGCTGCAATGAAGAAATGAAAACAACCCATGAAAACAAAGTTTATTATTCTATTCCTCTCTTTGTAAATTAAATTCGCCGCAGTCAATGTAATTAATTTTATAATTGCGAGAAATTTGTGAAAATCAAAGGCTTATAACCACAGTTTTGTAGCTCTTCAAAGTTTTGTTTTACGATTCTGTCCCTTTGACCAAATTATAAGTTCGCCACAAGTCAATTTAAAAAATAAAAATTTCGAAAATTCAAATATTATACTACATTTAAGGCTGCGGAAATTAACGATTACTTTCTCAATTAATCGTTAAAATTGTTTAACTATTCTCATGTGTTACTTGTTTTAACATGACTTTGACAGGTGCGTGATGTTGATGAAATAATGAAAGAAAAGAGCAGTAAAAAAATATTATTTATTAAATACAAACAATTTCCGATTCAAAACTATACAAAAGTATATCAATGTATATAATAACGTACCAGTATTATTGCTATGCATATGGCACCCGCATTAATATTTTTAAAGGAAATTAAGTGGTCAAGTTAACAAACAAAACTGCTTTTACGGCCGTCCATAAATGACGTCACGCACATGGGGGGGGAGGGAAGGTGGTCATACATTTGTTACGATGTGTGACTAGGGAGAGGGGGTGTTTAAGAACTGTGAAGTCATGTCAAAACGCGCACATTTAAAAAAAAATATTCGAGTGCTTAAATGATGTTTGACATGGCTTCAAGCCTGTTACGATATTAGAGTGCTGCCTTGCATTAAATATATACTTAAATGAGAGACATGTTATTTGAAACATGAACATTTTTCAAATAAGAAAAACACGTTTTTTTGTTTTAATTTTTCAATAATTTTTTATTTTTATTTGTGTGTGTGTGTGTGTGTTGATTTATTTTGTTTTGGTGGGGCTGCAAAGCTTTGTGACGTCATTTTGGATGTGTGTCATCTAAGTATCAGAGGTCACCATTATTATAAAGTGAAACAGTGATATTCAAAGTGGGAGATGTTCATAATGTTTACAATTTATTTAAATATTTTTTAGTTTCAAAATTTTTAAATAACAAAAATGAATACATCATTGTTAGTTAAATAACAACAATGAAAGTAAAATTGTTAGTTAAATAACAACAATGAAAGTAACATTGTTAGTTAAATAAGAACTTAGCCTCATTAAATTGTAAAAAAAAATACTAATACAATAGAAATAAACTTAAACGGTGCTTCCTAAACTCGTTATACACCAAGTCCAATAACAAGAAGTTTAACTGAAGGAGACGATGTTAACTCAATCAAGTTCACATTTTATTTTCTACATTATACTTTAGAATTTCAAAAAATATTTTTTAAAAAAATAATACTTTAAATCAGTGGTTCTCAAAGTTTTGAGGTTCAAGGACTAATTGAAAATTGTGTGTCTTAGCCACGGACCACTACTGAAAATTGTGCTACTGCCGTCGTGGAAATTTATATCTAATTATACCTTGTAAATAACTAGTTTCTAGTATACATGTTAGGTCATTAAGTAAAACTATATTAATATGGTACAATTTGCATGCTCCCAATAAATATTTCATTGAAACACATTGTAATGTTATTTTCTTTTGTAATAAACAAATGTCACTTATACTAGTCTTAAAAATAGTCTTATTCAATTCGTATTGCTTACTAAAAATAATAAGTCGTAAGGGGCCGTCCAAAAATGATGTCACGCATTTAGGGGGGAGGGGTCCCCACATTTGTGACGATTCTTGACGAGAGGGGGGGGGAGTTTAAGAATTGAGACGTTACGTCAAAACACGCAACTTTAAAATCAAAGTTCCACTTAATATTTGATTTCTTACAATTTATTTAATGACGTTTTCCATAGATTCACAACCCAAAGCACAGTAGTCAGAAACATGTCTGGATATAAGATATATAAGACATCAAACGAAATAAATTTTAAAATCTATGTCTGGAAATTAACATTTAAAATTAACATCCCAGACACTATTCTAGAATATTGTTATTTATTGTTTAATTATTTTTTTAAAAACAGGCCTTCCTTAGTTAGACATCACATGAAATACACCCAGATCCATAATAAAAGTAGTAATTCGAAGGTTTTATAACATTTTAAGAATATTAATGTTTCTTCTGAAAAAAGGATATTCATGTAGTTTTACCAAGAAATTAATTTAATGTCATAAAAATTTAAAGTAATACTAGGAGTCATGGATGTATATCTGGTTATAAGAAAATATGTTCCCAATAAAATTAATATCGTTCTACGGAGTCATTGATGTAAAACCACAAAAAAAGAATTCATTTACAATTTTATAAGACGATGATGAACATAATTTCTATAGTATTTATGACCATATCACTACATGTTATTAAAATATTTGCTATAAAACGGCTTGTCGAAAGTATACATGCTATTAAAAGATTTGCTCTTCAACGTCTAGACTATAGTCTACATGGTTTTTATTACCACGTTTTTATTAACTCGCTTTCGTTGGGCATTGTTTGTTTGGTTGTCCAAGATTGTTTTAAATCTGCCAACGTAAAATTGAACCACTTCTGATAGTCCTAGAGATCTGAAAATTTTACCACAGATAGATCTTGGATGACAATGCAAAGTATCAAAATTTCAGATCGATCAAATGTACCGTTATTAAATTATTGAACTTTTAAGTTTATCTATAGTCTATATAAAAGCATCTGTACCGTCGGCTTTTGTTGACATCCGTGAGTTCGCCCCGTGACCACATCACAATGTTTATAAAACGTTGGGCGGGCGCTTGTGAGGTGTTTAGTAAAATAAATAGAGGTAAAAAATATTTTTTAAAAACCAGGTTGTTATAAGTGGACTAAAAAGAATAAAATAAATAGAAGTAAAAAAAGGATTTTTAAAAATCTCGTATTTAGAAGCGGACTAAAAAGAAGAAAATAATTTAAAACTTGTAAGTTCAAGTACTTCGATTTAATATGACTAAAAACGTGAGGTGGGTGTTTGGTATAAAAATTAAAGATTTCTAATTTAGAAGGCAAAAGAGAGATCATAAGTGAGAGAATGAGTGAACCGCATATGTTAAACCTCATAACCGACCGCCCGACATTTTTAGTCATATTAACTCGAAGTACTTGAACTTACAAGTTTTAAATTATTTTCTTCTTTTTAGTCCGCTTCTAAAAACCTGGTTTTTAAACATCTTTTTTTTACTTCTATTTATTATTCATAAAGTTGTTTTTAAATGCCTACAGACTCCATGTCCATTTAAATAAATTATTTTTAAAAAATAGAAAATATTAACAAACAAAATAAAAATAATTTTTTAAAAAGCAATTAATAAGTTAAATTTATATTTATTACAGAAAATTTCTGTGAGATTTGAGTAATGTGTTGGTTTCATGATTTAAAATTGCGATTAAACTTCTTGGTGGAATCTTGATTACGAGGCTACTCCTAACAGGCATGCATAGCCTTGAACTCTTGAATTAATTGTGTGTATTTGTCTTGTTATTATTTCTGGATCATGATCTTCATCGTGGATTCCTTTTTCGCTAAGGATTGCACCATCAAATTAACGGTCTATGACGGTGATGCGTCCATTTCTGAACATTTATATGAAATTTTGTGTGTGTAATTATGTTTTATGTAGATTTAGAGGGCAATGTATTTTATGTAGTTGTTGAAAATGTTTGTAAAGCGCTGTGAGCCCGGCTGTAGGCTGGGGAACTGCGCTATATAAGTGAACAAATAATAATAATAAAAGGTGTCGAATTGTATAAAAATAATTTTCTTAAATTATAAAATTTATATAAAGTTTGTAGCCTCGCGAGTTATAAATATATGGCTAATATGAAATTCTTATTAATTGTACTATTTTTAAGAAGCACATACAATTATTATACTATGAACCATGAAATCAGTTCTTAAAATTAAATGAAAGTTGATCGGGGGGGGAGGGGAGGGGAGAATCCAACTTTTTAATTGACATTGTATCCCTAAATATAGGGATCGAGTTAAGTGGCGTGCCACTAGGCTAAATTATATATATATTATTTTTTTTTAAATTTTTTATTTTTTTTATTTTAAGATTTTCAAAAGTTTAATAATTGGTACATCATACATTTTAATTTTTTGACTTAAATTGAAACTGACGATTAATTAATCGTTAATTTTTCAAAAGTCAAACGATTAGATTTAAATTAATCGTTAAAAGCCCTAGTTTATATCCATACGTTTAAAAGTACTTTTAATGAATTTCTTATTTAGCCTGTAAATTAAACACTTTAAACAAAAGTCCTCACTCCAATCATGTATATGTCCAGATTTGAATCATTTAAGACAACATCCCAAAATAACAGTAGTAAAAAATATGTCTGGATACAAGGAATTACTTTAATGTCATAAAAAAAATTAAAGTACTATGAGTCACGGATGCAAATCTGATGACAATATCCTCCCAAGTAATTAATATCATTCTACTGAGTCATGGATGTAAAGACACAAAAAGGAATTCATTTACAATTTTATAAGACAGTTATGGACATATTTTCTATAACACACCTAGTCTGCTGAATACATGCATAAATTATATCTACTAAACAGTTTGGGACGGAATCATTAGTATATATTTGTAGACAAAGATATCCTTAAAGTAAATATATAAATTAAATAGTTTTAGTTAAAGTGAAATGAATAAGATATTAAAATGTGTTTCGTTCATCAAATGTTATATTTCTATAAATTCTCATAAGTTTCGTGCAATGAAACATTTAAGTAGCACACATTATTAGTAATCAAACTCGTAGAAATGAAAATATATTTTAAATCCCTTTTAAATTAAAGATGCTATAATTAATCTTCTCATCTAAGTTTTTCAAGTGAATTTTTTTATTAAAAACTTCAACACTGATGCTTTGTGGTGCGATGCTGATGGAAATAATATATTCATTTCGCTTCTTAGGGGACTTCCATAAAGGACGTCACGCACCTAGCGGGGGGAGGGGGTCACACTTTTGTGACAAGGTGGAGGGAGGGTGGTTGAAGAAATGTGACGTCACATCAAAAGGTTAATTTTAAATGAAACTTCCACTGAAATATTTGGTCACTTACAATTTATTTATTGAATTTTTTTTTAAATAGTATTTTTTTTTAAAAATCAGTGCTTCTCAAAGTGCCAGTTGGTAGGCCCTCAGGGTAAGGCTGTACTCTAATATTGTAACACGTGTGAAGCCATATAAAAGTCATAAAACAAAGTGTAGAAATCAACTATTTAAATGGAGCTTATATTTAAAGTTGCGAGTTGCTGAGAAACATTTAGAAATGCATTTTTTATGATTTAAAGTCGATGAATTAAATCATTTTTTTTGTTGTTTTTTTTTCCTTTTTTTTCTTCGTTTTTTTTAAAAAATCAGTGCTTCTCAAAGTGCCAGTTGGTAGCCCATCAGCCTTACCCTAAATACATACTTAATGACAACAAAATGATTTGAAACATGCTCGTTTTCAAATAGAAAATACATATTATAAGAGGGGAGGGGTGGAGGAAAGCTTTGTGACGTCATTATGTAGGTGGGGTATAAGTTTTTGTGACGACGCATAATGAGGGGGGAGGGGGACTGAAATATCGACCAAAATTGTGTGAGGGTCATTTATGGACAACACCGAAGAAAAAACAAAAAGAATAAGAATAAGAGGGGGAGTGGCTAAGATGATTGAACAACGATGAAACGCGCCTTTTCTTCTTTCATCACTTACTTTCCTTTTATATAATGGGTCTCAGTGCGCTGCACATAGTGCACTAAGTTGCGGGTGAACACACTACTACCTATATATAGACTGCGTCGTCCTGCTTGGTCTAGTTTCTGGCGAATTATATATATGTGTATATATATATATATATACATATTTATATATATATATATATATATATATATATTTATATTTATATATATATATATGTATACATATAGATTCTTATAAATATATATTTAAACAGAGAAAGAAGTCACCATATTTAAAACTTGTATTATATATATATATATATACCTATATATCCTTATAAATATATATGTAAACAGATAAAGAAGTCACCATATTTAAAACTTGTATTACAAGTAACTCAACGACGTTAAATCTATCTTTACACATACATGCCAAAGGAGCAACCTGATTTAAGTAAAAACCTCCAAGCACGATTACACAATAGAAATAACCTTGTGTCAAACAGTAACTTGATTAGATCCATATCTTAAAAACACTTACATGTCATATTACTGAGTTTTTGTGAGTGATTCAAGATATGGCCCTGTGTATTATAATATATCTATAATAGCCAAATACACGTTTTTATGTTCTCTATATTTAGATAATTTTATAATCATTTTGGGAGTAGAGTTTAGACACGTGTTTTCAAACGTTCTTGAATATTTTAAACTTTATTTGTGTCTTTGAAAAAATTAAATTTTTTAATCATTCCTGACTTTGACAAACAAATTCAAGATAAAAAAAAACATTCATCAAGTAATGACATTTTTTAAATATTTCACTAGTTTGTGATAAACGCTCAGAAAAAGTTACCGGGGCTTTCTTAGCAGAAAATGTATTATAATAATATACCCTGGGTTAAGATTGATGCTAAATGGTGGAACATTAATTTTTATATTAAGGGGCACCTGTGTGACCTTTATAATGGTACTTTTCATTTGTATTGGAAGTAGTTAATAATATCACCCAAACTTATAGGCACTAACTCTAGCTTAGCCACTGTTAATAAGCCTTAAAGCATATCCTAGGTTAAACTTTGAGATGCAGTTTCACGAAAGGAAAATATAAAAATCGTTTTATGTGAAGACAAGCCCTATTCCGCCACCTCTCTATGCTAACCAAAGCTTATACTGGGTACATAATGGTTGTTGTGGACAGTTTTAGCAAAAGCTTATACTGGACATAGAATGGATATTGTGGAGAGTGTTAACCAAAGCTTATACTGCACATAGAATGATTGCATAATCGATACTGTTAGTTATGTCTCATATATAAGGGATTTATAGTCACATTTTTGTTTTTACGGGTTTGTTTTATTATTAGTGTCATGTTGTTTGTTCCCGAGTCGCGGGTTCGAGCCCATGTACTGGCAAAGCTCCTGGGGCATTGTGCTGGCCACACATTCCCCTGCTCGTTAGTGGTGGCTAAAGACTTGTGAACGCTACATCACTTGCCCCATAGTCCGTCATGGACTGGAAAGGGGGTTATGTTGTTTGTTATACGACATGATAATTTGAAGGTGTGGGGCCAACCGTGACATGGGTGTTCTTGTGGTGTGGTATATTTGGAGCTGAAAGGGCAATAAGTGTGTAATTGATTCAATATTTAAATGATTAAGCTATTTCCCTTTTTTCTAAAATTTGTCAATAGTAATGTTTGATTTGGTGGCTGAGAGTTTGGAGATGTTTGTGTCATTATGTCATCAACAATTATCAACACATTTGCAGCCAAAACAAATTTGACAACGGTGCTAAATTAAATCAAGTAATGTACTAAGATAATCTATTCAGATAACATTGATCATTGAACTCGAAAGACACAAGATGGGGGTATATTCCTTATGAAATCACGCTACTTTAAAGAAAACATCGGTAAATTGTTGTTAACAAATCAACTGCTTTGCTAAAATCTGAGAATATTCGAACCCACAAACACGACTTTATATACAGAGACATCATTTACACACTGTCAAATAAACAGTCGCATGACATAAAGGGGTATAATTCATGCCTTATACCAGGCCCAGCGGCGTAGCAAGTGTATGTGCCGCACGGGAAAAAAACCGGATTCCCCCCCCCCACCCCCGAAACAATATGTCGTGCTGTTAAAATATATAGTATTTTAATTAGAAATTGACAATTAGTACACCATACATTTTTATGTTAGAATAAATAGAAGAACTTTCATTTCTTGATTGAAAATGGACGTTTTTCCACATGACACAATCTTTGATGTATCAACATTGTCACCAACGGAAACGAGTCATACCTTAATAACATCGCTGTTCATATTTAAATGTTCATTCACTTACATTTAGAAAGACTTCTCTCACACCCAGCTTAACGTATGGCAATTGTAAGGAATATTCATTATTAATATATAATATTTGGCAGGATAAGGTTTACGTTATATATATTGATAACTTTGAATAAATCAAGTGGGCTTGAATAAATTAATTCATTTATTTTTACCCGTGAGGTAAAATATTCCATGTTTGAAATGATATGTGAGATTCTGTAATACTGTATTACTATAATTTAAAGGCAACATTTCAATTCCGGTAGATTAGCTAGCTTCCGAAAATCATAACTGTTTTCGGAATTCTGTAACTACCAAAATCTCACTCGAATTTCTACTGTAATATCATCTTATGAAGAATAGAACTATTAATTTAACTGTTTTTTTTTCTACATTACGTGATTACGCATTCCCTTTTGATCGTCAAAAAATGGCGCTCTCGTTCTTAGTATGGAAGAGTCAATGAAAATAATAAGGTCTATTCATAAAGTCTTAGCAAAAGTCAAAGCATCCTTTAAATATTTAATTCATTGACTTCTAGCGTACCGAAAATAGAGAGTTCTTTTAAGTTGGAGCAACATATGAACACATCAGGTTTAATGAACTGTTTGAGCAAAGTAGTAATTTGACATTGAGATTTATGTCCATTAGCCGTTCTTGAACTCCTGTATACATTCCAGCTATGAAGAATTATGAACTCACTTTGGGCCTCAACTGTTCATTGTTTTGAGACAATCAATCAGCTTTAAAAATCGTTTTAGAAATGTAGTAAGCATATTCATTTTTTGTTTCAATGAACTCTTTGAAAGATTCAATAACTTGTACATACTAATTGTCACATTTTTTTCACATCGCACAAATAGACTTGTTTGATCCTTATGTGAAATATAAGGAGATATATCGAATGCACTGGAATAATATGTGATATCGTGTAACCGAAAGATGATTGTTGCGAACTTTATCTCCTAAAACAGCAATGACGTCATTCACTTTTTAGGTGACAAGCTTTTTCCCCCTTTTCACACGATGTTCTCGAAGCATGGGATCGTAATTTGCTAGCAGTCATCAAATCCAGAATTCGTCATATATTTACACTAAATTGTTTCTCATATCTGACCTCAAAAATCCTAATTCTATTTTCCAGGATTTAATACTGTCAAAAATTCTGACAAGAACTTCTTGCCCCTTTGATTTGTTTTCTTTTATAACAATGTACTGGTGTTCTCTTTAATAGACATTTTTTTTAAAAAATCCGATTTCTGTTTCCTTCCATTTGCAAATCTTTAGTAATATTGAACACTTAATTCATCAATGGCAACTCAAATTTGTATGCTATTTAATTTAATTTTGTTCACTAGCTTTGTTTATTCCACAAAACAAAACACACTAATTATGTTTTTAAATATGCTTCTGGAGAATAAGCCATTTATTAAGTACGCAAACAATGTTTATAGTTGTTTAATTACGCTAAAATCATTCACGCGTTTGAAAGTCTCGTCGCTATTTTGGTGTAAGATCCGTTTCAAACTTGAAAAAGAATTAACGTCAATGTTTTTGACACTCAATCTCGCTGCATTAATAGTAATCGCAAATTATGGACTGTAACTAATGGAAATTTATATCAATTAAGTTCATTCATGTTGTTGAAATTTTTTTGTTTGTTGTTGGAATGCAAAGGATTCAACAATTTTTCCTTTAACAATCAAAATGAGCCGCTGACAACATTTAATCAATTATAGTTACCAGCACATCAGTGTCATGTTTTTTATACTACTTCAGCCCAAATATTTTAAGTTCATTAGCATTAGTATCATAAGAACTTAGATTCATTATGTAGTTTCAAGTTTTGGCATTTTGAAACGTTCTCATATTTTATATAATTTCTGCATTTCTTTTATTAAATTTTATCTTAAATTTTATTTTATTTTATTAGACATTATTTTAACAATGTTGAGAAGCTAATGAAACACGAGGAATTTGCCGCCCCCTACAAAATGCCGCCTCCGACATTCTATTGGCTCATGTCTGAAATTGATTGCGAACAGTCACTTTCGCTTCTACAAAAGGAAATGCTTTCAAATTTTAAGGATCAGTTCAAGTTATCAGCATATCAGTGTCTTATCTTATCTTATCTTATCTTATCTGTTTACAGACGCTCCTTCTATACAAAG
>CALYLW010002444.1:123-48614 GCA_944989445.1 Ampullaceana balthica
AACAGCTTATTGAAATATCTACAAATGAGGATCTTAAAACAATGTTTGAACAAGGATCCCAATAATTCTGGTAACAAAAACAGATCCCAATTTTATATCCTGCGTTATGGGTTATGGTACAGAAGTTGACTGCTAAATTCCCGTCTTCCTATTTGGTTAATGCAAGGATTCAATGCCGCAATGAACATCACACAAACAAACAAACAAACAAACAAACAAACAAACGACAACTGACTAGAAATTAGTGTTTGAGAGTATTTGTGGTTGCTACTCACAAACATTGAGTCGGACATAAATACACTCATAAATTCTAATCACGTTCATCAAAGTCAAAAATTGATTTAAATTTTAATATAAAGTTATACTTTCAATAACTTATAATTGTTCATCAATATGGTGTATTTTTGGATTTTTAATTATTTGTACCATGCATTTTTGTAGTTTTTTCACTGGGAATGGGGTCCGTGGGCAAGTTTTGACTATAACAAGGGGTCCATGGGTCAAAAAAGTTTAGGAACCACTGTTTTAAAGTGATAAAAATTTCACTAACAAAATTTCTACAAATTACAGTGACATTTGTCAAGTCGTTCAATAAGTAGTTAACTAATGTTAATTAATTTACTTTAATAATAATTATTAGCCTTATTAGTTTTTAAAATTATTTTTTTTCAAATACAAATTAACTTACCTCAGTGTGTTAAAGTTAAGGCCAGCCTTTCAACGGGAGAAATTGATTTCCAAAATTATTGGCGTTTTTTCAATATGTGGTCATATTCTATTTCAGGGGTTCCTAACCAGTGGTTCATGCACCCCCAAGGGGTGCATGAGCAAGTTCCAGTGGGTCAATGAACCATTTAGAGAAAAAAAATGAAAAAGAGGAAGAAGAAAAAGGACAAAAAAGAAAGAAAAACTGATAAACTGAAAATTTAAACCATAAGCAAGGCATGCCGCGTTAAAGGGCGCCCATATACAATTTTTTTGATTCGTTACTCGTTCACGCATCGTTCTGCGCATATCGAAAATAGACGGAAAAACTTTTTCGCGAAATGAACGGTTCGCTCTACGTGTTCCTTGGAATTTCGTGTTTTACGTCACAGTTTTCTAAAAAATAATGTAATTGTGTCTTCAAATACGTCAGATATATGTCTTCCGGTGAACCTCTAATACGTCAGATATATATCTTCCGGTGATCCTCTAATACGTCAGATATATGTCTTCCGGTGATCCTCTAATACGTCAGATATATGTCTTCCGGTGATCCTCTAATACGTCAGATAAATGTCTTCCGGTGATCCTCTAATACGTCAGATAAATGTCTTCCGGTGATCCTCTAATACGTCAGATAAATGTCTTCCGGTGATCCTCTAATACGTCAGATAAATGTCTTCCGGTGATCCTCTAACTGTTTTGAGCAGATTTAAACGTTTGGATTTTTTCCCTTCCCTTTTATTGCTCGGTACGCTGCAAAGGTCTTAAAAACGTAAATTGTAAGCCAATATTCGTCATTGAAACCTACAATCTTGAGTTGAGCATCCAATTCCGGTCATTAAAAACATCAACTTCGTCATTTAAAAATTTGGCTGTGACTGGCACGACTTTCCGATTGTTATCACCACCTTAAAATCGTTCATAAATAATAAAAAAAGAAAGAGAGATGGAACACAAAAGCCTCAGTGCTTCCTCTGGGGAAAAATCCTGCGCAATGACAACATGAAGCCTTTTAGACTCCGAGAGCACTTGGAGAAAGTTCATCCATCCAATTCCAAGGACAGTGTTGAGGTATTCAAGCAGAAGAGAGCTCGCTTCTTGACCTCAGGTACCTTGCCCAAGCTTGGATTTTCTTTGTCACAGAAACCTGCACTGGAGGCATCATTCAAGGTTGCAAGTCTTATTGCAAAGAACAAGAAGCCCCACACCATTGGATAACTTTGGTGAAGCCTTGTTCTCTAGAGATGGTGGGACTGATGTGTGGTCACCAGCAGAGGAAGCAGGTTGAGAAAGTTCCTCTATCAAATGAAACTATACATTCCAGGATTAGTGGCATGGCTGCAGACATTCTGGATCAAGTCTTGTGCGAGATGAGAATTAGTCCTTTTCCATTTAGCATGCAGCTGGATGAATTTGGCGGCTGGATAGCGAAGTCAATAGTGCACTCGCCTCACAAGCTGAGGGTAGTGGGATCGAGCCCACGTTAAAGCCACTATAAAAATGTTAATGAATGACTGACGCTAAGAAAGTCCTCCGCTGACCTGGAGAGGGATGGGCACCACCAGGTCTACTAAGCCCGAGAATGTTCTAATGGAAACATTAGAATCCCCTACGACCTCAAAAAGAGGTTATGGGATTAAGAAAACAAAATGCTGCTGGATGAATCCACTGATGTAGCACAATGCATTCAGATTCTTGTATATGTAAGATATGTTCACAGTGGATTGCTGAAGGAGGAATTTCTCTTTTGTAAGCCACTCCTAGCTATCCCCAAAGCTGCGGATGTGCTGCAGCTAGTCAGGGCATTCTTCACTGAAAACCAGTTTGACTGGACTTCAAGAATTTCTTAAATTTGAACACTCCATGTTCGGTAATAAGTCAGGATTTTCAGCACTGGTAAAGAAAGAAGTTCCAGATATTGTCACTACACACTGTATCCTTCATCGTCAGACACTGGCATGCAAAACTCTTCTCCAACATTGAAGTCACTTCTTTCTACTGCAGTCCAAGTTGTAAATTTTATCCGCTCACATGCCTTGAACCATTGCCTCTTCAAGTTGTTCTGTCAGGAGGTGGGCTTTGAGCATGAAGTTCTGCTCTACCACACTGAGGTGCGCTGGTGTCCAGGGGACGGATACTTTCTTGGTTAGTAGAACTGAGAGTGGAGCTTGCCATTTTCTTGCAAGAAAAAGAAAGTGACCTTGCTGACAAGTTTGACTGTCCAAATTGCATTCATTACTTGGCATACCTGGCTGACATCTTCACCATCTTGAATGAGTTGAACACATCTCTCCATGGACCTGCTGTGACTGTAATTGGTGCTACTGAGAGATTGCAAGCCTTCCTTAACAAAGTGCCACTATTCCAATGACAACTAGAAAAGTCCAACTTGGCCAACTTTCCACACTTGGATGAAGTTGTAATATCTGGTGCAGAAGGAAGCACTGAGGGATCACTGCCTGAAAATATCAAAGGGGAAATTTCAGAGCACCTTTCAACATTGCAAAGGTCCTTTGATGGGTATTTCTGCCAAGAAATTTCTAGGAAAGACCTTTGGATTCGCAATCCTTTTCTCTGTGACTTGAACAATATTGATGACAGTGACTTTGCTAAAGATGACCTGATTGATTTGCGAGCCAGAGAAGTACTGAGTGTGGCGGATTCGTTATCTAGGGGGATCGAGGTCCACCCTTGACCACAGATAGTAACCAGCGTCGGCAACTCCGACAGAGTCTCGGCTGGTTATTGTAAACACCAAAGTAGCATACTGTACGTGGTATAATTATTTATAATTAGTTACCAACACACTTGATTTCCGTATAAACAAGTTTAATCATAGTATACTCTCAAAGGGACGAGAGATTGAAAAGATTGGTGGATATAACATTCCAAAAATCCATCACATGCCAATTCACTCACTCCATATTCGGCTCCTCACAACCTTCTCTCTCCCTATATCCTTTTTCTCACTGTGCGTCTTGGTGTGTTGCACTCACCGATCATCCCTGTCACCACCTTTAAAATCTATTTCTTGATCTATCAAGTTCCACTTTGTCTCCATTACTAACTCAGCAAACCGGCCATCTTCACCCACGCGAATCAATGTTTTCTCGAGGATCCCAATTATCATCCAAATTATTAGACCCCATGAACAAGCAAAGCTTTTAATTGTCTTTCGGCCTCCGTAACTCGACCGAATCGTAACCCATATTTGGTCAACATCCTTTGAGTCTTTGTCGGTCATGAACTGCTTATTCATTGGCAGTCCTGTCTCCACAGTTTCTCTGTCACTGTCTCTCTTTTCGGTTTGGTCACGAGCACCGTTTGTTGTGCTGTGTGTTTCCCGGTAAGCAGCACACCCTCTTGAATCACAACAATGCATTGTTGGGCACGCAGTTAATTTCTCACCGACCCACTTGCAGCGGTTTTCATTTTGTTTTTCTTCTACTTTCTCAGAAGTCATTTCTTTCATTTGCCCCTTAATTTTCTTGCTCCCATCATTAGGTCACGTGCTATCTTCTATTAACATCATTAGGCGTGTTATCTTCTATTAACATCATTAGGCGTGCTATCTTCTATTAACATCATTAGGCGTGTTATCTTCTATTAACATCATTAGGCGTGTTATCTTCTATTAACATCATTAGGCGTGCTATCTTCTATTAACATCATTAGGCGTGTTATCTTCTATTAACATCATTAGGCGTGCTATCTTCTATTAACATCATTAGGCGTGCTATCTTCTATTAACATCATTAGGCGTGTTATCTTCTATTAACATCATTAGGCGTGTTATCTTCTATTAACATCATTAGGCGTGCTATCTTCTATTAACATCATTAGGCGTGTTATCTTCTATTAACATCATTAGGCGTGCTATCTTCTATTAACATCATTAGGCGTGCTATCTTCTATTAACATCATTAGGCGTGCTATCTTCTATTAACATCATTAGGCGTGTTATCTTCTATTAACATCATTAGGCGTGTTATCTTCTATTAACATCATTAGGCGTGCTATCTTCTATTAACATCATTAGGTCACGTGATATCTTCTATTAACATCATTAGGCGTGCTATCTTCTATTAACATCATTCGGTCACGTGATATCTTCTATTAACATCATTAGGTCACGTGATATATTAAGGGCAATTAAGTGTTCAAATGAGCTTTGTCAAATTTTCATTTAAATCAGTCATAAAGGTCTATGTAATTTTTATAGTTAATTGTGCAACAAATCATTGTCGTTGCTTTCAATGGATTTCAACACTGAATCAAAGAGAGTATAAAATAGATTTAAACATGCACTTTGAGATAACCAACGTACTTCTGTGTTCATTAATAAACGATTATAGTCTTCGTCATTTTCCAAAACAAAGTTTAGCAAATAATATATCTTTAAATGCATTCCTTTTGATTTTATTAACTGCTCTAGTGAAATAACAAAGTGATCCATGCAAATTTTCATTAAGATTTTTTGCGAATAAATAATGTCTAAAATAATAAATAATAAAAAATAAAAATAATATTTACTAACTATTTTTGGAAACCCATGACACGTACATACCCACACTCACATGAGCAAATGTAATTATGTGACATATGATGGAACAATATTAGTAGGTTTGGATCTTCAAATAACTATATTAAGTATTAAGCTTTACAGGGCCAACTATACTTGAAGTTGTAAATTTCAAATTCTCTATTTCACCATGTGTATGAATAAATTAGATATTCCTTTAAAGGATACTTGATCGCCATTAAATACATATTATGGTAGTTTTGTTTTGTATTGGTTTCTGGTAGCTCCCTTGGATTATTATAATAATTAGGGTAAGAGAAACAACCCCTATTTTATTTTACATATTTGGTCCAAGAAAAATCCCACTGTCACTTGGCTTACCATAAGCTCCAAAATCAACACTTTAAAATAAAATTTGGTATTAACCAAGGCTTGAAGTTCAACTTGAAGAATAATAGAATGACATTGTTTATACTTGTAATGTTTTGATAAAGAGTATTTGGGGCACTTGAAGCAGACATGCTTGCCATTGATACCAACACATTTTGGATAATCCCATGGCTGCTCAAAGTTTCGCAATCAATCTGATTTCATTTTCCGTTAGATCGCTGTCACTTTTCGGTTTGGGAAACCTAACGGGATAGAATAGTTCCCTTTTTAAAACTTAATTGAATAAAGGTTATAGCTACTGAAACATACTAGGTTACGTGATCCCATCAAATATGAATATGTATATTAAGGAAAAGGGACTGAATCCAGATTGGAATACCATTATGAAACGGTATCATACTGGAGAACTGGGATTCGACCAAGAAAGGCATCCTATTATGCAATAGGATAACACTGAGAGATGTGATCCCATCAACATAAGGGATTATATGGGGAAACGAATTACATCACGAATGGGATCCAATTACGTAACCGGATCAGGATCATAATGGAGTAAGAAATCACAATCAAGTATGGAATCATTTGGGGAAAAGGGATTCTGCAAAGAAACAAAAACAAACGAGATCCCCTTATTCAACGTAATTGTTATGGGTAGGGTATACAAATTGGGATCCATTTAGCAGGCTCGGGTAAACAGGGTTGTAAATATATAGTTGTACATTTTTCTCTCAACTACTTTGCAATTCATTTTTCTTTATCAATGACATATCTATACGGATACTTTCGACGATTAATAAAGTGTCTGTCGGTATGATGAAATATTCATGAAAACTTTAAATTCCATTGTAAGTTGTAAGTATTACTACATGAGACCAAATGCCAGGCATCTTATAGTTAGGTTAATTTAATACACTAGCATCTTCACTGTCGTCTACGCAATGAGAATATCAATGAAAAAATTACACAATATACTCTTAACGTATCATTTTAAAAAAATTATAACAATCTCCTTGAAATATGAGTTTTGTCTTTTACACATTTAAAACATAATCTAAATTTGGCTTAAGCTTCTTTGGACTCAGGACTATCGCTTCTTCTATCCCTCATTTTCCTTACTGTTATACACTTCACATAGCTCCTCTCTTCCTCTAATGAGAACAAACTAGTCCACATTTGAATGCAATGAATATGTTTTTGTATTGCGTATGTCCTGTCTAAGTTGAGTTTTTCTGTTGATAAGCATGATTTAATTTTTCAACGTATATAACCAATGAAGTCTCCTAAATTTTGGCACCTTTTTGAAATTAATTAAAAATTATCTGCCGAATAAAAAGTGTATTCCTCATTCACTCCATAAAGATAAGTAGAAAAATAAAATTATTAATACATTTTAAAATCTCTACTATTTTCCATTCCTCAGATTTCACAAGCCACAACAAAAAACTGGAAGATTTCACGTTCTCAGAGATGGGTGAGAAGATCAGAGTCGTCCAATATATTAGTCAGTAGACTCCAGTTATCTATATATAACTTTACTCGTGATGACGTCGGCCAATACCTCTGCTTTGTAAGGGATTTTCAAACACAAGAATGCAAGTGTGTTGGAACTGTCAGAATGAAAGGTACGATTTGTTGGGCTTAAAACTAGTAAATATTAGATTATGATAATTGGAACAAAGAATTACGGATAGACAAAGAGAAAGTAAAGAGGGAGTACAAAATGAAACTAAACGAAGCTGAAGTTGAGGCCAATAACTTGAAAATGCAAATTGACTCAATGAAGAAAGATTTTTCTAGATTACTAGAAATACTCACGGTTAAAGATAGAATATTGGCAGAGACGGATATAAACATAAGCAATGCAACCCAGAACACAGAAGAATTGAAGAAGTCTGAAGTTAATAAAGATGAACTATTGGAAGAATTACAGAGGGAAATAAAGGAAATGAAGCTAGAAAGCACAGACATGGAAGAAATATTGGCTCAGAAAGAAGAGGAAATTCAGGAGCTAAACCAAAACGTAGCACTGATAGAAGAGGACATTACTGAAATGTGGATAATTGTTAAAGAAAAAAAAAGAAATAAATTATGATTTAAGTTTAAAATTAGTCGCAAAAGATGATGAAATTGTTATTTTAAAAGAACTCCTAATGGAGAAGGGAATTATAGTTGAAAATCGACAAGTTGACCAGAATAAACGAGATATTCAACACGTTGACCAGAATAAACGAGATATTCCACAAGTTGACCAGAATAAACGAGATATTCAACACGTTGACCAGAATAAACGAGATATTCGACACGTTGACCAGAATAAACGAGATATTCAACACGTTGACCAGAATAAACGAGATATTCAACACGTTGACTAGAATAAACGAGATATTCAACACGTTGACCAGAATAAACGAGATATTCAACACGTTGACCAGAATAAACGAGATATTCAACACGTTGATCAGATTAAACGAGATATTCAACACGTTGACCAGAATAAACGAGATATTCAAGATGAGGCAAAGTCCACTGAATACCAATTAGCTACAATAGCCTCGAAGACAAAAGTTGATGCAAATCATATTTTTACAGAGAAAATAGAAGTTAAGGAGGAAAAGGCAGAATGGAGTAGAACCACAGAAAGCAAAAAATGTACATTAGTGAAAGGGAATGAAAATAAGGAAATTAAAGAGAAAATAGAAGAAAAACAAAATGAGAACCGTTGCAGTGGTTTCACAGAAAAAATTGACGTATGCTCAGCGAGCCATTGTTTTGCTTTACTGGACAAAGGGTATGCTTAGGACCACAGCACGGCAAACGTTTCTCGTGACCGAGCCTGAACGGAGTTACGCAGGGACGTTGAGATTGACACGGTGGGAACAGGACTGACCAAAAATCATAAGACCATGACGGACAAAAGCTCACAGGACAGGGGTCAGAACCGGGTTAGGGTCAAGTCGCGTGATGGAGACGCAAAGACAGATAACGGCTTTGCTGGTCCGTTACGTGTAATGTTTTTGTTGATAGTTGCGGTCCTGGTCAAAACATCGATTCGTATGGGTGAAGATGAGATATTAAAAGCCACAACCGGGAACTTTAGAGGTCAAAAAGTAGAATGCAAAGGAGGTCGGGGTTATTTTGACACCAGTGGCGGTATAGTTATTGCCATGTTGAAAGTGTCGCGCAGGCTTGATCTAGAACACATCAGCCGGTATAACGGTAACCAGGGTCATTTGATATTTAGGATAGGGGACAAACGTAATATTCCACCATCAAGAACAATGACTATAATTTTTGTTGTATAAATTATATTTGGGCTGTGCATGGATTGATGTAAATAAATATGAAATGGTTGCATTTTCTTGCTGATAATGTTTTTTTGATGAGAATTTTTGTGTCCGGGTGAACTCATGCCATTTTTTATCATAAGGATATGATGATATGTTGTGATGATGATAGTGTTCATGGACTATGATTATTATGATGAAATACATTGGAATATGAATCATGTGGCACGCTTTTGTCTAATGTCAGCAATTCCTTTATAATCTGTTTAATATGAATCATGTGACGTGCTTTTGTCCAACGTCATCAACTAATTTAAAATCTGTTTAATAGGAATCATGTGACGTGCTTTTGTACAATGTCTAAAATTAATTTATAATCTATTTAATAGGAATCATGTGACGTGCTTTTGTCCAATGTCAACAATTAATTTATAATCTATTTAATAGGAATCATGTGACGTGCTTTTGTCCAATGTCAACAATTAATTTATAATCTATTTAATAGGAATCATGTGACGTGCTTTTGTCCAATGTCAACAATTAATTTATAATCTATTTAATAGGAATCATGTGAAGTGCTTTTGTCCAATGTCAACAATTAATTTATAATCTATTTAATAGGAATCATGTCCATGGTGAACACAAATGTTTTAGAAGAAGGAGAAAATTTCACGGTTAGCTGCGCCTTGCAAACGATAAATATGTTGCCGGTCACATTTTCCAAATACTTCCTCCAATTAGCTTTGATGTGGAATGAGATTGTACTGTTTTCAGCATTATTCAAGAAAGAGGTAATATTGTTTTTGGTATATTTCGTATTTTACTGATCGTACTTATTAAACATCTTTTTGTCCAAAAGGTTTTAAACAAAAACTAATTTTATTCTCAGACATAAATGTTTGAACAAACTGCTCTCTGTTGTAGCTGTGTAAACAATATGGGAGATGTAAATTAATATTTTAAAAATTGTTTGAAAATATACATGTAACATATTTGATTTAGAACAATTGGGTAAAATGTAATTTTACAAAAATCTTTTAAAATAAAGCTGGTAATAATGGCATGGAAAATAATTGCAAATGTTGGTGGTTAATTTAAGGTTGTTTTCTTTGTAGATTTAAATAATGTTAGTAGTTTTATAGGACTTTTTAAACTAAAGTAGCAGTTTTCACCTTAGTGTGGAGGTCTTTGTTATGAAAAGGTCTTTTTTGTTGGTAGTGTTTCTTTTTTCTAGGGTTTCCACTAAGTTTATTTGACAATTCATTGATCCGGCTTCATTTTCAGTATCATAGATATTTTCGAAGTTGACGCCTGTTTTCTGTGCGTTTTTTTTCTTAATTAGAGTTTCTCACCTTTGGGGGAGAGGGATAGGTTTCTAAGTTTAAGGGTGTTTCCTTTCTTTTTTTAAAATAGTTTTTAATAGATTCATTGTATTTTTAAAAAAAATAAAAGTACAGCTTCTTATCTTAGTATTGGGAATATTTTCTAAGTTTAAGGATGTTTTCTTTCTTCCTTTTAATAGTTTTTAATAGCTTCATAGGATTTTTTAAAACTAAAGTAGCAGTTTTCATCTTAGTGTGGGGGTCTTGGTTATGAAAATGTCTTTTTTGTTGGTAGTGTTTCTTAATTCTAGGGTTTCCACTAAGTTTATTTGACAGCTTTATTCGTGCTTTGTTTCCACTAAGTTTATTTGACAGCTTTATTCGTGCTTTGTTTCCACTAAGTTTATTTGACAGCTTTATTCGTGCTTTGTTTCCACTAAGTTTATTTGACAGCTTTATTCGTGCTTTGTTTCCACTAAGTTTATTTGACAGCTTTATTCGTGCTTTGTTTCCACTAAGTTTATTTGTCAGCTTTAACCATGCTTCTTATCTTAGTATCGGGAATATTTTCTAAGTTTAAGGGTGTTTCCTTTCTACCTTTTAATAGTTTTTTAAATAGATTCATAGTATTTATTAAACAAAGTAGTGGAGCTCATCAAAGTGTCTTTTATGTTTCTTTTCTTAACTAGATGTGATCATCTAGTGGTAGTAATATTTTATAAGGTTAAGCGAGTCATGTTCTTCGTGTTTTTTTTATTTATTAAAGGTAGATACCTTAATGGCGCGGACAGTTTTATAAAGTTCAATGGTCTTATTGGTTGTATTATTAGATATACTCATCTACCCTTGACAATATTTTATAAGTTGAAGCGGTCTTGTTTTTGTTGTTTCTTATTTAGATGTTCTCATCCTAGAAACAGGGACGATTTCTAATTTCAAGGGAATTATTTTCTTAGTGTTTTTTTTCTTAATTGGACTTTTTGGTTGTATTTTTTCTTAATTAGGGATTCTCAGCTTAAGTCCAAGGACAGATTTCTAGGTTCAAGGGGACTCGAGTTTGTTTCTTTTCTTAACTAGAGATTCTCATCTTAGTGTAGAGCACGATTGTATAAGTTCAAGTGGTCTTTTTGTTTTGTTTTTTGTTACTTACAGATTCTCCTCTTAGGGACATGGACAGATTTCTAATTTCAAGGGAGTCATTTTCTTAGTGTTTTTTCTTAATTAAAGGTTCTCATCTAATGTTGAGTACTATTCTATAAGTTCAACAGGTTCTTGTGGTTGTTTGTTTTCTTATTTATATGTTCTCCATATAGTGTCGGTGCCAAATTTGGTAATTTTAAAAATGTTGCTTGGCGTATTTTTGCGGTAGATATTTTAGTTTGGTTGAATAATATTATTTAAACTCAAAGAACTTTTTACTGGCGTCAGGTAGACTTCAATAAGGTCATTAAGTTTTTTGTAATTCATCCACACGACAGGTCTTGTAAATATTGAGAGGTTGTTATCATAAGAGTAGCTTTTTTAAAAGTAATTTTTTATCCTGTAAATTAATTTTAATTTTTTGTAAACAAGTTTTCTGATTATTATATTTTTGTTTTTGTCTAGTTTTTTAACCGAAATTTAAGTGCTGTCTAGTAAATTTTTATAAGGAAGGTTATAATTTATGGTTTTGGCTAAGAATTCACACATTTTAAGACAGTAATTGTTATTATTGGTAGGTAATTTTTGAGGAAGGGAAAATATGTGACAATAGGTGAAAGTTGTAGTGAAAGTTTAGGAAACTAAAGTGTATTACTAGGGGTTATTACAAGTGATTGGTAATGATTTACAGGCTTATGTTTATACTTGGAACACTAACGATTAGATGATGTGGTATCTAGTTGGTCCCCACACCTTGGTCTGTCCAGGCACCCTACCTCCCCCCCAGAACGCCATCTGTCCAGACACCCTACCTCCCCTCACACCGTGGTATGTCCAGAGAACCCCACCTCCCCCCAAAGCGCGGTCAGCCCAGAGACGCTATCTCCCACCACACCGCGGACTGTCCAGAGACCCTAACCCCCCACACCGCGGTCTGTCAAGAGACACTCCCCCCCACACCGCAGTCGGTCCAGAGACTCTACCTGCCCTCCACCGCGGTTTGTTGATAGACCCGCCGTCACGACCGGCCATACATGGTTATCACGTCAAAATTACTATACATTATAGTTATAATAAATTGCTCGTAAAAACAATTTTTTGGTCTATAAAACCCAACGCGCACCGCTCAAATTAAAGTCTTGGAAAAATTACTGTACCAAAAATAACTCGTTTTGCACGTCCGCGTTAAACATATTCAATATGTAAATTCGATTTAATTTTTCTGATTGGTTGTATGAGTCTGTAGGAGTTTGAGGGACCAATCGCTATCGATGACCGCACAGAAAATTGCCTTTTATTATATAGGATTTCTTAAGAGTATAATTGATGTCTTCTGCTTTAATCATATAAGGACAAGCAATGCGACTGTTATGGTTGTGAACAATTGTGTTCTCTAATAGTAGAAAATTGACTTCGTACGAGCATATCTTCAAGACTCTATATCTCCTGAAAGCAAAAGGTGAAGGTTTTTTGAAAACTTAATGGTTTACAGGGTCAGACGTTCGTCGTTTTTAAAATCACCTAATTATGGGGACTAAAAGTTCAAGTAAAATAAGACTCACCGTCATGATCTAAATAAATTGACTAGTTTACTTTCTGGTCAAACATTTCATTCAATTGACACATGATCGAACATTTGTCTCAAGATATTCAGTACTTAGATAGTTTTTTCATGTTAAGTTAGATAATATATGAAGTAAATTTAATTATTAAATTTTTGTTTTATAGCATTTTCCAAGACATAGACACCTGCATTAGACCACCAAAAAAACTTTAGATTCAAACAATTAATTTTGGCGTATCTTTTATTTGGTTGCCCTGGGCCTCCCTCCAACACATGGGATATTTGCATTGGGGGGGGGATTTTTGTTGTATGGAATAACAGGCAATTGAATTATTTCAACATCATGCTTAGGGCTGTCAATATTGTTGAAAAAAGCTGCCCGGGTACTTGTCAAAAATTCGAGCGTGTACCCGGGTTACCCGTTTAAAATGTCGCGCATAATTTTCCCCACTATGAACGCTACACAATTCAACCTAGCCACCAACCCTGCACCACATTTCACAGATCAGCCAACGCCATGCTTCCAGTAACATATTATGCACTACTGTTATTTTTAATGCACTAAAACTTTTATTCAATTCCTACTGTAATGCATTTGTCACACTCATAAACTAAAACTACAGTAAACTGAAAATGCAAACAAAATGTCAACAACAACGACGTTACGTTCAGTGTCATACCTTGAATGTTAATATTCACTTGGCGTCGGTAGACGATGCTATTGGCGGTGCTACTGAGAGGACCCACCAGCTGTGGCGCCACTGGCTGAGCTTATGCTTTCACTGGCAGGGGTAGCAGCGTGATGACCGGCCAGATCGAAACAGATGTCAGATTTCATCAATTCTCGGAATCCATCTCCTTCTATTGTGCTAATTGGTCGGCCGTCACGTGCGATGAAGGAAGCCAAACTACGGTCAATCTCAATCGATCGTGCTTTGGTCAGTCGTGCTGCTTTTCTTGACACCAAAAAAAATTCTTTGTTTTGGATGGATCGGCAATTAGGTTATTAATATCAACTTTATGAATAACGACCAGATGGCGTTTTATCGCGCTGGTGTTGCCATCCTTTGCAGACACAATTTCAATACAACGGTTGCATTTTGCCGTATAGCTGTCAACTCACTTGGCATGATTCCACATGATCGACGTCTTACCCATCTTACACTGTTAGCTAGTATTTAATTTTATTAACTTTAAAAACTGACAACTTTGGGTGTATCATTAATATCAGTTTATGGGCTAGGCAAACACGTGGCAATGAACACAAGACACACAAATGAATGCAAGGGGTGTGGGTTATAGCAGTGCTTCTCAAAGTGGTGGTCCTTGGAAGTTATCAAGAAAGTACAGAAAAATATAATTATAATCCTCCAATTGCAACCAATAATACTAACGCAATAGAATTTGTGTTTTTTGACAATAAGCTAATAAATGAAAGAAATAAAAAGTAAATAAAATACATTTCGCTACCATGTAAGTACAGGGAAAATAGTGCACCAATCCCTGGTGCAATAGAAGAAATTCCTGTTCGTTGGCCATACTAAAACTTTGAGAAGCACTGCAAGTGAAGAGAGGAGATGGGGATGATAAACGACATTAGCTAGTATCAATCGGTAACCCATTACCAACTGTCGGCTATTTCAAAGCAAAGTTTATGTCAAAACAGGTGTGTTTTATGAACAAAAACAAACATGGCCTCTTTCATCTCTATGCAGTCCATCCTCACGGCCGACGTTTACCCATCTTACACTGTTAGTAACTATTTAATTGATTAAATTTAAATACTGACAACCTTGTACGCATTATTAACATCAGTTTTTCTTAGTCAACACGACGTGTTTATGAACACAGGAAACACAAGCGAATGCAAGGTGTGTGGGTTATAGGAGTGAAGGGAGGAGAGGTGAGGAGATAAAAAAAAACATAACCTAGTCTCAATCGGCGTATTTCAAAGCAAAGTTAGTGTCAAAGCAGGGGTGTTTTTTTATCAACAAACACAGCCTCTTTCATCTCTAAGGAATCCATCTTTATTTTTGGCAGATGACTTTTGTTTTCCTTATATGATTCCTTTAAAGAGCCAAAACCTTTTTAGTGTTTGCAATTTCTGTTTTACGTTGACAGAAAAAAAGATGTATCAAAATACATTGTAGTTTGTTGGGACCTTAGTTTATTTCCCATTGACAGATATTTCCCGTTGACAGATATTTCTCCTAAGATGTACTTCTAATTTTCATTTGAAATTTTTTTCAAGAGCCACAATGTAAACACAAAAATCAGCATGTTAGCCGAAGTTTGGCCTCCGTTAAAATAGACATTGAAGCCACATTTTCACGGGTACCCAAGCAGAATTTTACAACCCGGGTAATTCCACGGCAAAGGGTACCCGGGTCCCGGGTACCCGTTGGCAGGCCTAATCATGCTCAGTACACAAGACCTGAGTTATCATGTTATTTTATGGCAGCAAATGAAGACCTTCACAGTTACCCGAGCGACAGAGGCTTTTAGCTTTGCTCAAAACTATAATGGACTAAGCAATAATTTGTTATTATGTTTAAAATTTGTTTATAAAACAGCCAAAATTATAGAGTGGTACCACTGTACCTATATATTTCTAACGTTAAATGACACATTGATTTTTGTGAATTTTCAAAAGATTAATCAGAATTTTAATTTTTTTTTAACAACAGTCTTTTAAGAATTCAATTTTAGAACTTCTTTTTTTTCAAGTCTTTAAAATACCTGCGTATCTACATGTTTATTAACTTCATTTGACGATTTATTTCAATTCATCTCCGTCACATGTTGTTTTATTCCCAGCATTTGATAATAAAAGAAAGATCTTGGAAATTAACATTCGAAAATATCAGCACAGCCTATTTTCTAAGTAACATTGTCAAGGAACAAAAGCTAATAAAACTTGAAGTGATCAATGCAAAGTGTAGTGATTCTGGACGATACGAATGTATTTTAATTTACTGGATTGATCACAATGTATCAATACGTTTGGTTTCTACAACCGACGTCATTGTCAATGGTAAGAAAAGATAACTGTAATTGTATTTAAAAAAATAATTTTAAACATGTATTTACTTTATGATGCATGAGTTCCTTTATTTTTCTTCTAAATTTCTTCTTTGTTTAAACATAGTTCATTTTCAAAGACCCCTTAATTAAGCTGCCAACGTAATGTACTAAATATTAAGAGAAAAAAAAAGCAAAGAACAGAATAAATGAGTAGATGTCAGATCGTATTTTAGATAACTTATTTGCATGTATATAGAAGCAATTGTCCTTTACATTCCTTTTAGTCCCTTTGTACGAGTTTGATTTCAAAGTATTTACACGGACAGACACACATGACTTTATAGAGGGCGAGACAATAAGCATGATGTGTTCAATACAAGTGAGTTCTATTATTAAAATTCTAAATTATTATTGCCAAAAACTTTTTTTGTCAAATCATTGACCCCAATAAAAAGTAATTAGAGAGACGGATATACACAGTCCTTACCAGTTGATGTAATTCACCCATGAAATCTTTAATTAGAGGGACGGATATACACAGTCCTTACCAGTTGATGTAATTCACCCATGAAATCTTTAATTAGAGAGACGGATATACACAGTCCTTACCAGTTGATGTAATTCACCCATGAAATCTTTAATTAGAGAGACGGATATACACAGTCCTTACCAGTTGATGTAATTCACCCATGAAATCTTTAATTAGAGAGACGGATATACACAGTCCTTACCAGTTGATGTAATTCACCCATGAAATCTTTAATTAGAGAGATGGATATACACAGTCCTTACCAGTTGATGTAATTCACCTATGAAATCTTTAATTAGAGAGACGGATATACACAGTCCTTACCAGTTGATGTAATTCACCTATGAAATCTTTAATTAGAGAGACGGATATACACAGTCCTTTCCAGTTGATGTAATTCACCCATGAAATCTTTAATTAGAGAGACGGATATACACAGTCCTTACCAGTTGATGTAATTTACCCATGAAATCTTTAATTAGAGAGAGGGATATACACAGTCCTTACCAGTTGATGCAATTCACATAGGATATCTTTAATTAGAGAGACAGATATACACAGTCCTTACCAGTTGATGTAATTCACCCATGAAATCTTTAATTAGAGAGATGGATATACACAGTCCTTACCAGTTGATGTAATTCGCCCATGAAATCTTTAATTAGAGAGACGGATATACACAGTCCTTACCAGTTGATGCAATTCACATAGGATATCTTTAATTAGAGAGACAGATATACACAGTCCTTACCAGTTGATGTAATTCACCCATGAAATCTTTAATTAGAGAGATGGATATACACAGTCCTTACCAGTTGATGTAATTCGCCCATGAAATCTTTAATTAGAGAGACGGATATTCACAGTCCTTACCAGTTGATGCAATTGACATAGGATATCTTTAATTAGAGAGACAGATATACACAGTCCTTACCAGTTGATGTAATTCACCCATGAAATCTTTAATTAGAGAGATGGATATACACAGTCCTTACCAGTTGATGTAATTCGCCCATGAAATCTTTAATTAGAGAGACGGATATACACAGTCCTTACCAGTTGATGTAATTCACCCATGAAATCTTTAATTAGAGAGACGGATATACACAGTCCTTACCAGTTGATGTAATTCACCTATGAAATCTTTAATTAGAGAGACGGATATACACAGTCCTTACCAGTTGATGTAATTCACCCATGAAATCTTTAATTAGAGAGACGGATATACACAGTCCTTACCAGTTGATGTAATTCACCCATGAAATCTTTAATTAGAGAGACGGATATACACAGTCCTTACCAGTTGATGTAATTCACCCATGAAATCTTTAATTAGAGAGACGGAAATACACAGTCCTTACCAGTTGATGTAATTCACCTATGAAATCTTTAATTAGAGAGACGGATATACACAGTCCTTACCAGTTGATGTTATTCACCAATGAAATCTTTAATTAGAGAGATGGATATACACAGTCCTTACCAGTTGATGTAATTCACCCATGAAATCTTTAATTAGAGAGACGGATATACACAGTCCTTACCAGTTGATGTAATTCACCTATGAAATCTTTAATTAGAGAGACGGATATACACAGTCCTTACCAGTTGATGTAATTCACCCATGAAATCTTTAATTAGAGAGACGGATATACACAGTCCTTACCAGTTGATGTAATTCACCTATGAAATCTTTAATTAGAGAGACGGATATACACAGTCCTTACCAGTTGATGTAATTCACCAATGAAATCTTTAATTAGAGAGACGGATATACACAGTCCTTACCAGTTGATGTAATTCACCAATGAAATCTTTAATTAGAGAGACGGATATACACAGTCCTTACCAGTTGATGTAATTCACCAATGAAATCTTTAATTAGAGAGACGGATATACACAGTCCTTACCAGTTGATGTAATTCACCTATGAAATCTTTTTCTACAGGAGGCAAACAATGATTGATATTTGGGTGGTGTAAATAGTTATCACTTGGAGTTAATCCAACGATCATTTCAACATTTCTAACACTATCGCAGGGCAGACCGGGCCAAGATGACTATGTTAACAATTTCAGTTCTTTATTTATTTTTAATTGTAGTATAATTCATTTTACATGAACTGTAAGATTAATCATTCATGGCATTTAATTTATTACAATTTAATTATTTAAATAAAATAAATAGAGGATAATTTCATTTTTCCACAATGTTAACAAATTTTCATCTTGTTCAGTACCGAGGCAAGAAGATTTGAGCTTGGGGCAAGATGACACAACTAAAGAAAAACTTGAACACACTTTTGTTAAACAAATGATAACACATCTTACAAAGCATCATACTAAGCGTAATGCGCTTTACGTAATGTTAAAGTGTTAAGTTGTGCAGCTAACAATAGTCCCACATAAAAATGCCATTTTCATAATTTGGACATTCCTCATGCAACCACTCTTGGCATTTACAGCACTGGATCCATTTTTCTGTTGGAGGGTCACAATATTCCCATCCGCAGGCAGGACATCTTATAACAACACCCTTGCTTTTATAGACTTGGGCCTGCTGGGACTTTGTTTTAGTTTTTTATTACCTTTTTAGCTTCAGGAGCTTCTTTTCTCTGTTTTAAACGTTCCTATTATTCCTTTTGCTTTCCCTTTCGTTTAACATTTCTTTGATGGGTGTGTTTGCAGTCAGTTTTTTTTGTGTGTGCTGTTTTCCCCTCACATTGAGGTGGGCAAACTTTTTATATGGAGGACCGCATTGAAAACTTTTTGCTATAGGAGGGCCGCATGTACATAGTGTCTACTCCTTTCAAATTCCACAGCCAATGCGTCCAAATAAGCCTTGTACTTGTCAACTGTTTCACCAGAAATGATTTTCTGTTTCAGCAAATGGAAATGGAAAAATATATTTTTACCTGGTTGCCTGGAAATCGGGGAGAGATTTACCTGAAATGATTTAATACGCACATACATTTTATATGCAATCAAGCTGAAGTTGACATTCAGTTCATTCAACTTTTCCATAATGTCAATGGCAAACATGAAGTCTGACTTTCACTCCTTTTTAACAATGGTAGTACAAAAATTCACAAACAAAACCATTCCTCTCCAGGAACATAAGTATTTCTTTCTTGACATCCCACACTAGCCTCAATATCTTGCCTACGCTCAGCCAACGGACACTGCTGTGGTAGATATCATAATATTTAGTTTCCAAATCTTCAAGCAGTGCCTTGAACTGCCTGTGGTTAAGTGCCCTGGCTCTGATGAGGTTTATCACACTGACAATTGGATCAATAATATGCTTCATATGTAACGCAGCTTTACACAGACTTTCTTGATGGATGACACAGTGGGGAGGTAAGAGTGTATGGTCAGGATGACACAGTGGAGAGGTAAGAGTGTATGGTCAGGATGACACAGTGGAAAGGTAAGAGTGTATGGTCAGGATGAAACAGTGGGGAGGTAAGAGTGTATGGTCAGGATGACACAGTGGAAAGGTAAGAGTGTATGGTCAGGATGACACAGTGGAAAGGTAAGAATGTATGGCCAGGATGACACAGTGGGGAGGTAAGAGTGTATGGTCAGGATGAAACAGTGGGGAGGTAAGATTGTATGGTCAGGATGACACAGTGGAAAGGTAAGAGTGTATGGTCAGGATGACACAGTGGAAAGGTAAGAGTGTATGGTCAGGATGACACAGTGGAAAGGTAAGAGTGTATGGTCAGGATGAAACAGTGGAAAGGTAAGAGTGTATGGTCAGGATGACACAGTGGAAAGGTAAGAGTGTATGGTCAGGATGAAACAGTGGAAAGGTAAGAATGTATGGCCAGGATGACACAGTGGGGAGGTAAGAGTTTATGGTCAGGATGACACAGTGGAAAGGTAAGAGTGTATGGTCAGGATGACACAGTGGAAAGGTAAGAATGTATGGCCAGGATGACACAGTGGGGAGGTAAGAGTGTATGGTCAGGATGACACAGTGGAAAGGTAAGAGTGTATGGTCAGGATGACACAGTGGAAAGGTAAGAATGTATGGCCAGGATGACACAGTGGGGAGGTAAGAGTGTATGGTCAGGATGAAACAGTGGGGAGGTAAGAATGTATGGTCAGGATGACACAGTGGAAAGGTAAGAGTGTATGGTCAGGATGACACAGTGGAAAGGTAAGAGTGTATGGTCAGGATGACACAGTGGAAAGGTAAGAGTGTATGGTCAGGATGACACAGTGGAAAGGTAAGAATGTATGGCCAGGATGACACAGTGGGGAGGTAAGAGTGTATGGTCAGGATGACACAGTGGAAAGGTAAGAGTGTATGGTCAGGATGACACAGTGGAAAGGTAAGAATGTATGGCCAGGATGACACAGTGGGGAGGTAAGAGTGTATGGTCAGGATGAAACAGTGGGGAGGTAAGAATGTATGGTCAGGATGACACAGTGGAAAGGTAAGAGTGTATGGTCAGGATGACACAGTGGAAAGGTAAGAGTGTATGGCCAGGATGACACAGTGGAAAGGTAAGAGTGTATGGTCAGGATGAAACAGTGGGGAGGTAAGAATGTATGGTCAGGATGACACAGTGGAAAGGTAAGAGTGTATGGTCAGGATGACACAGTGGAAAGGTAAGAGTGTATGGTCAGGATGACACAGTGGGGAGGTAAGAGTGTATGGTCAGGATGACACAGTGGGGAGGTAAGAGTGTATGGTCAGGATGTTCTTCTTTCATTACATTTTCATCAACTTCACCAGACCTACGACTTTTCGCAGTCAAAGCATGCGCTCCTTCGCTAGTTACACTTGCTATCTTGTTCCACACCAAACCAGTTCTTTTAAAACAGTTCTCAACAGCGTTGAATAAATCCTGGCCTGTTGTTATGTCTTTGAGTGCCTCAACATTAAGTAATTCTTCGGTATGCTCAAAACCAGTGTTTATTCCTTGTATTAATACCAACAATTGTGCTGTGTACTGTACATCGGTCTGTTTACTGTACATCGGTACTTTCGTTCAAAGCAAAAGAGTATCATAAAAGGTTTTTGGTTGCATCTCGAAGTAGTTACATTAAATTGTCACTCATTTTTTCAACACGCCTGACCACAGTTCTCCTTGATAAAGAAATGCTATCAAATTTTGTTTCCTGCTCTGGACACATAATGATTGCTGCATCAGATAAGCATTCCTTGAATAACTCGCTGTCAGAAAAAGACTTGTTCCATTTTACGATCTTACGGTTGCAGCATCTTGTATTAAAGACTGTTTGGTGAAAACAGTTTGCAGCTTCGTTAAATTATAAACAAAATTCCTGGCATTTCATTTTTCTAACTTCATTCGTTAAATTGTGCATTAAATCAAAATGTGTTGTTTGGTTTTGAACTTTCAGTTATACTCCTTTAAGACACTCACACACTCACACACTCACACACTCACACACTCACACACTCACAGTACAGCAAGCAGACAGCTTTTCTGCCAACTCTCGTGAAGCAATATTTAGCTGTCAATTCGTCATTAAAATTAAAAGACGACATAAGTCCTCAATCTTCCTCTTTTTTTGTTAGCACTCATAGTTAAATCAACGTCCATTCGCTTTTAAATTACAATTTTACAAAACCACCAATATGTAATTCGTAAGCCACTTTCGGTTGATCTGAAATGAAGTTTCGAATAATAATAATGTTAAAAATTAAAGACAATTGATCAGGAGCCGTCCATAAAGCACGTCATGCTTTTTTTGACCATTTGTAACTCCCCTTCCCCTTGTCACAACCTGTTACAAATCTCGGAAACTTTAAAATACGACACACTTTTGAACAAAAAAATATTAACAAAATAATTAAAATTTAATATAAAAGATCATGACGTCACACATGGCGGACACCCCCTACCCCTGTCACAAGATGTCACACTTTCTTACACCCTCTCCCCCCCCTCTGGAGCGTGACGTACTTTATGGATGGCCCCCACTAATCGATTCTGGAGCCATAAAACCGATCCTTAGATTCGAATCAAATACTCGGAAGAAAATTAAAAATACAGCGAAAAATCTAAACAAAGAAAATTAACAACGCCATTAGATCGCAACATGAACATGCATACGTCATACGGGCCGCATAAATACTCGTTGTTTGCCCACCCATGCTTTAGGCAATGGTTTCAAATCAAAAACACTAAAAGTCCTTTTTGGTGCATCGGATTCAGCATTTGCAATAAGTTTTGCTTCTTCTGCTTGGTTTATAATTTGGTTTCTTACTGCCAGGGTCCGAGGATTAGCACTATCATTCTCAGCTTCATCACCAACAACATTATGGTCGGTAGTCTTTGCAGCAGCAACGTCATGTTCGCTAAACACAAGAGGATTATGAGGCTCGATCCCACATTCTTTAAAACCATTACCGGCATTTCCAACTGTAGCTGCTTTGAAGTATGCGGTGCTCAAAAGCTCGCCAATATCTTTGTCTGTGATAGGTTGTCCTGGATGGGTGAACATAAAGTTGTCACATGCTTGGCTATAGTAGGTCTTCAATGAGCCAAAAAATGACACATCAAGGGGCTGGAGACGATGTGCTGAGTGGGACGGCAACCCATCCATGATGATGTTATTCTCTCTGCAATATAAGATAGCCCCCAAACTTATGTGATTTTTGTGGTTGTCAATAATCAACAGCGCAGGAGATTCTTTGCTTGGTTTCACATGAAGATAAAATGCTTTTAAAAAAATAAAAAAGGATCCCTGATTGCTCCGGCCATTATCACTTCAATGGCCCACAGTTTCTGGTGGGGCTCTCTCTACAAGTTCAGGAAACCTTCGTTTTCTGGCAAAAATGAGAATAGGTGGCAGGTAAAAGACAGTTGCTCTAATGCAAAAAATTATTGTTATATTCCTTCCCCTCTCTGCTGAAACAACTTTAGCAACTCTTCTAGATCCTGTAGGACTGATAACAATTGGTAGCTTATTAGGCACAGTTGAGAGAACTGACTCATCTGATAACAATTGGTGGCGTATTAGACACAGTTGACAGAACTGACTCATCTGCATTGTTGATTGAAGAATCAAGAAACTTATATTTTTCCCGTTTCTCCTGTAAAATGTTGGAAACTTGACTAAACTTGGTGTATTGAAACATATTGCTCTGGCAATCGATGTAGCTTCTGGTTTACATACACTAAATATATATTTCTTCATTAAATTAGCCAGCCAATGATAAGTATCATTATTAAACATTTGTAACTAAATAGTAATTAAATAACTATACAAATTACGCATTTAAAGTTAAAACGAAGTAAATAAGAAATTTATTCATTTAGTGTATAGGTATATATTTTATAGTTCATTTTATATTTAAGGACATCGTATTCAATTCGGCAATCTTGAGCTCCTTCAAAAGCTGGGGAAAAAATAATCTCAAATTATGGCTACGAGCAGAAATAAACACTATTGCGAACAATAATAATGATAATCATCAATATACATAATTTGCAATGTATGTCACGTCCCGTCTGTCATGTCTGTCCGCGACGCTACTAATTTTAGAAAGCAGCGCACCAAATTACTCCACCAAAAATAACTCTTTTCCAACGTTCTACATAAAATAGAGCAATATAAAAATAAATGAATAAAATAAAAATCATTAAAAGTTCTGTATTACATAACTTTTTATTCTGATGTGTATTTATTTTGAAAACTTCCGTCATTTTTGACGGGTGATACACTAGTAATAATAATAATAAGCGAACACAAATAATTTTTAAAATTATTATTAAAGCATACATAGATAGTCAAAAAAAACAGTGATATGTCTACGACAGTGATTTAATCCATTAACGAGATATACTGGTCCATTTTTAAATCCCTTATATTAACTTCACCGGCGTCTCTCTCTCTCTCTCTCTGTCTGTCTGTCGTCATCTCATCATCTCATGGTCGGGCGGGCGGAAAAACAAAAGTCGAAAATGACCCACTTCCCGTGATCCGATCGAGCTGAAATTTGGCACACGGACCCGTCTAACCTAACAATGCATCGTATCAAAATTTCAGATCGATCGAACGTACCGTAATTAAATTAATGCATTTTTAGTTTATCCTTATATGAGGTATGTAATTCAAATTCACGGTTTGTTATTGTTTTTTCCCACGTGAGTTTGAGTTGACGCTTAGACGTCGACCGTCGTGCCGACACCCCCTCACGTCCCATCCCCCGTTAAAATACAGGGGACATCACTCGGTGTCAGTCTGTAAATATTTGTGGCGTTGGACCATAATCAATACTTTTAATTATGACTCAAATATAAGGGATTTATAGTAGAAAACTTTGTTTTTACGGGTTTGTTTTATTACAACGTTTTTATTAACTTGCTTTCGTGTCTGTCCGCAATTTTTCAAATTTGCCAACGTAAAATTAAACCACTTCTGATGGTCCTAGAGATCTCAAAATTTTACCACAGATAGACCTTGGATGAAAAAGCATTGATTTAAAATTTCAGATCGGTTCAGTGTACCGTAATTAAATTATTGCATTTTTTATGTCATCTCTATATAAGCATCCGTCTGCTAATTTTTTTTTCACGTGCCAACTCAGTTAACCCCGTGACCTCATCCCCGTGGTAAAACGTTGAGCGGCGCTTATGGGGTGTTTGGTAAAATAAATAAAGGTAAAAAAGAAAGGTTTTTAAAAGGGGAGTTAAATCATTGAAGAAAAATGAATAAGAAAGCAGTCTGAATATGAATTAGTGTAGTGTTTTCAATTGATAAGCGCTGGTGTTTGTCCATATGTTTGTGTTTGTTTGTGTTGGGTCTAAAATGCCTCGCCTCCACGAGGTTAGACCTAATGATCCATAACATATAGAAACCAAGTAGGCAATTTTGTATTTAATGAATTTTCTTATGTACAATAAAAGTAATATATACTCTATGATTTTACACTTAGACTAAAAAGAATAAAATACATATGAATTGCAAAAAGATTTTTAAAAACAACGTTTTTATAAATGGTATAAAAAGAAGAAAATAATTTAAAAGTTATAAGTTCAAGTACTTTAATTTAATAGGACTAAAAACGGTGGGCGGGTGTTGGGTTAAAAATTAAAGATGTATAATTGTGAAGGCCAAAGAGAGATCTATAAGTGAGAGAATGAGTGAACTGTATATGATGTTAAACCTCATAATCGCCCGAGGTTGTACATTCGAATATTCATTAAATGCAAAATAGCCTAATTGGTTTCCATATATTATGGATTGCCAGGTCTAACCGCGCGGAGGTGAGGCATTTTAGACCCAACACAAACAAACACAAACGTATGGACAAACACCACGCTAACAAAAACACACTACACTAATCCATATTCAGACTGCTTTCTTATTCAATTTTCTGCACTGACTGAACTCCCCTTGATGTTAAACACAATGACAGGGATGTGTTCATCGATGGCTGGCGTGGACCCATGTGGCACCTGAATGTCAACAAATTAGACGAATACATATGCTATATAGAGATAAACTTTAAAAATGTATTAATTTAATTACGGTATATTCAATCGATCTGAAATTTTGATAAAATGCATTGTCATCCAAGATCTATCTGTGGTAAAATTTGGGGATCTCTAGAACCATCAGAAGTGGTTAAATTTTACGTTGGAAAATTTGACAATTTGCGGACAGACAGACAGGAACGAAAGTACTTAATAAAAACGTGGTAAAAATAGCAGCATTCTCCTTGAGAATAAAGCGGGCACCATGGCAGCTGGTAAAACTTATAGCAGCGATGACATTAAAGACAATCTTCCTCTAATAGTAAACTGTTGAGTTCTTCACATAAAAACTTAATGAGCATACTGGACTGCCTGGTCTCTGAGGTCTTTCTTCTAAAACTATGCTTGATATTATATTTTAAATAAAAATTCTCTTACTCAAGTAAAGGAATATATTATATTTTAAATAATAATTATCATACTCAAAGGAACATAATTGTTTCAGGGTCCCAAAGACGTGATATTTGATTGGAGATTCGGTAGCAAACAAAGAAATGGTCAGATGCTGGACTACAGTTATCCCCACCGACGACATATTACAGTGACTTCTTCACCTCTGTTCAATCCTGGCTTTGAGAACTGTCAGTTGTACCAGCATACGTCACACCTGAGCTTCACTGCGGAGACTGGCTACAACGGCTACACATTTTTCTGTGACGTCTTGTCCCATGGAACAATGTCTGCACAAAGAAGCGCCACGGTTTACGTGCAACAATGTACGTCATTCTCACTTAGCACACGGAGATGTTGTCTTGTGTGTTATGTTCACAGTCCAAGTTTACTTTGTTTATTCTGTTTGTACATTTCTGTACGTGGATGTGTGATATGATAAATTCTCTTTAATGGCCATGTATTGGAAAACACGAAAGGAAATATAACTTTTAATAATTTAAAACAAGTATTTTTATGTTACTTATATTCATAGCTGACATAGCATAATGTATTATAATATGTGGTTGTACCATTACGATTCTCACTTGCCATAGGTTTCTTTGGTTTAGTGCACTGCGATGATTAAGATAAATGTTAAAAAGAATAGTTGAGTCTCCAGGAGAAAATATTCATTCATTTGACGAGTCACAAAATATATTTGTTAAAATCCACTTTTATGCTGAATGTATGCGTATCTTGAAATTTATATGTATAGTGTTAAAAAATATTTCTTTATCAGCCATCTCACTTCTCCGCCGGAGTTTATTTTGTATATCTAATCTTAAAATGTGTTGTTAATATCCTAACAATGGCATTGCAGTAATCAAGAATTATTTAGACAAGTATTTAATTGTTGTTGGTGTCTGTGGTGTCACTAGGGGGTGGGCCGCCCCGGGTGACACCATCAGTGGGTGATACCATCAGGGGGGTGATACCATCAGGGGGTGATACCATCAGGGGGTGATACCATCAGGGGGTGATACCATCAGGGGAGTGATACCATCAGGGGGTGATACCATCAGGGGTGTTACCATCAGGGGGGTGATACCCAAAATTTAAAATTTTACTTTGTACAATTTAAGTGTTGTTTTTTTTTAAATTTAAAATAATTTTTAAAAAGACACCTTTTCACCTAGAAATACAATGAAATACTTTTTAATTAAAAAGTATCAGTTAACATGTAACAATATAATAATAATAAATAAAACAGTCCCAGCAAACAACAATTTAACAAATTAGGGGGAAAAAAGAAAAAAAAGCAGAAATGAGAGGCGGTGACTTTTGCTTTAAATCAGTGGTCCCCAACTTTTTTATCGCAGCGGACCTTTAAAATTTTGATAATTCTACCACGGCCCACTTACCGGGGGGGGGGCGGGGCTTTGGTCGGACGGCGGCGTTGATTATTTATACATGCACTTTAGATTGTTTTGATGTTAGAATTTTAATTTAATTGTACTTCAAAGAGCCCTCAACATGAAAGACATTTACACTTTAAAAAATTGGAATAAAAAATGATATTTTATTTTAACTTACTAGACAGGGCTGGCCAGACCTGTAGTAACTGAGTGCCATTTAAATAATGTTTATCATTGTTGAGAGCCGCATGGAAGCAATATGGTTCACAACTCCAATCGCAATGAAAAATTGCTTTAGTGACGTATTTTATTTTTTTAAATACGTTTTATTCGAATATAATGATTTAAACATTTAAGTTGTTTACACCCTAACAGTATGTTGAAGAAATTTTAGTTACATAATTAACAAATATTTAAATATGTGTAAAATTTATAAATAGAAACACACAGCATCTAGACTGATAATTATAGTTTACATTAATTGCTATGATTCTGCAGAGAAGCCAATGAACTGACACGTTTCTCTAGATCTGGTGGTTATCAAGTATTTGTGGTGCAAAGAAATTCTATCAGTGCTGGTTACTAGTTACTTCTCGATGTTTTTCTTTATGAACTTTATTTTGTAGCACAAATATTCATTAATTCTTTTGTTACCAGTAACCAAAGCCTGGAATTATTTGGATCTAATTTAGAAATTACTCCTCAATATTCTTCTTGAATAAAGCCCCCATCAAAACAAAGTTCTCTATCACCAGCAATATTCCAAGCAATAGCATAACTTGCCTCAGTTTAAGTGACATTTACTTTGCTGAAAGCTGAAAATAATATCTGCTGCTGACACATTCCAGACTTCAACTCAACAAGTTTGATTTTAATTAATTCATATTGAAGGTGGATAATGCAATAAAAACTCTTTAAAACTTTTTGATAGTGTCACTTTTTGATAGTGTCACTTTTTGATAGTGTCACTTTTTGATAGTGTCACTTTTTGATAGTGTCACTCTTTGATAGTGTCACTTTTTGATAGTGTCACTTTTTGATAGTGTCACTTTTTGATAGCGTCACTTTTTGATAGCGTCACTTTTTTGATAGCGTCACTTTTTGATAGTGTCACTTTTTGATAGCGTCACTTTTTGATAGTGTCACTTTTTGATAGTGTCACTCTTTGATAGTGTCACTTTTTGATAGTGTCACTTTTTGATAGTGTCACTTTTTGATAGCGTCACTTTTTGATAGCGTCACTTTTTGATAGCGTCACTTTTTGATAGCGTCACTTTTTGATAGCGTCACTTTTTGATAGTGTCACTTTTTGATAGTGTCACTTTTTGATAGTGTCACTTTTTGATAGTGTCACTTTATGATAGTGTCACTTTTTGATAGTGTCACTTTTTGATAGTGTCACTTTTTGATAGTGTCACTTTTTGATAGTGTCACTTTTTGATAGTGCCACTTTTTGATAGTGTCACTCGTTGATAGTGTCACTCGTTGATAGTGTCACTCGTTGATAGTGTCACTCTTTGATAGTGTCACTCTTTGATAGTGCCACTCTTTGATAGTGTCACTCTTTGATAGTGTCACTCTTTGATAGTGTCACTCTTTGATAGTGTCACTTTTTGATAGTGTCACTTTTTGATAGTGTCACCTTTTGATAGTGTCACTTTTTGATAGTGTCACTTTTTGATAGTGTCACTTTTTGATAGTGTCACTTTTTGATAGTGTCACTTTTTGATAGTGTCACTTTTTGATAGTGTCACTGTTTGATAGTGTCACTTTTTGATAGCGTCACTTTTTGATAGCGTCACTTTTTGATAGCGTCACTTTTTGATAGCGTCACTTTTTGATAGCGTCACTTTTTGATAGCGTCACTTTTTGATAGCGTCACTTTTTGATAGTGTCCCTTTTTGATAGTGTCACTTTTTGATAGTGTCACTTTTTGATAGTGTCACTTTATGATAGTGTCACTTTTTGATAGTGTCACTTTTTGATAGTGTCACTTTTTGATAGTGTCACTTTTTCATAGTGTCACTTTTTGATAGTGTCACTTTTTGATAGTGTCACTCGTTGATAGTGTCACTCGTTGATAGTGTCACTCGTTGATAGTGTCACTCTTTGATAGTGTCACTCTTTGATAGTGTCACTCTTTGATAGTGTCACTCTTTGATAGTGTCACTCTTTGATAGTGTCACTTTTTGATAGTGTCACTTTTTGATAGTGTCACTTTTTGATAGTGTCACTTTTTGATAGTGTCACTTTTTGATAGTGTCACTTTTTGATAGTGTCACTTTTTGATAGCGTCACTTTTTGATAGCGTCACTTTTTGATAGCGTCACTTTTTGATAGCGTCACTTTTTGATAGCGTCACTTTTTGATAGCGTCACTTTTTGATAGCGTCACTTTTTGATAGCGTCACTTTTTGATAGCGTCACTTTTTGATAGCGTCACTTTTTGATAGCGTCACTTTTTGATAGCGTCACTTTTTGATAGTGTCACTTTTAGATAGTGTCACTTTTTGATAGTGTCACTTTTTGATAGTGTCACTTTTTGATAGTGTCACTTTTTGATAGTGTCACTTTTTGATAGTGTCACTTTTGATAGTGTCACCTTTTGATAGTGTCACTTTTTGATAGTGTCACTTTTTGATAGTGTCACTTTTTGATAGTGTCACTTTTTGATAGTGTCACTTTTAGATAGTGTCACTTTTTGATAGTGTCACTTTTTGATAGTGTCACTTTTTGATAGTGTCACTTTTTGATAGTGTCACCTTTTGATAGTTTCACTTTTTGATAGTGTCACTTTTAGATAGTGTCACTTTTTGATAGTGTCACTTTTTGATAGTGTCACTTTTTGATAGTGTCACTTTTTGATAGTGTCACCTTTTGATAGTGTCACTTTTTGATAGTGTCACTTTTTGATAGTGTCACTTTTTGATAGTGTCACTTTTTGATAGTGTCACCTTTTGATAGTGTCACCTTTTGATAGTGTCACCTTTTGATAGTGTCACTTTTTGATAGTGTCACTTTTTGATAGTGTCACTTTTTGATAGTGTCACTTCAATATTTGTAATTTTCTAGCGGCGTTTGACAGATCAAACTAATGGTCTGTATCAATGTATGCAAAGTGTTCTTCCCATTCTGGTAGCAAACTTCTTTTTTATTCTTTATATTTTCTTTTCCTGCCACTTTTTCCCATATTTAATGTAATGGTCAATACTTCAACATGCTGATTTTACCAAAACATGAACCAAAAATTTAATAGTTTGCATCACCAACCAACCAGAAACCAATATCTTTCTTCAAACTTTTAAAATTTAAATGTTGCATAATTTTTTCAATCCCTTATTTCTTTCATTTTTTTGTTAAAACTTTCATTTTATTTTAAATATTTCAAAGTTGTACATTCATAAATTGTTCGGGAGCCGCAACGGGAAAACAGAAGAGCCGCATGCGGCTCGTGAGCCGCAGTTTGGCCACCGTTGTACTAGAACGTTAAATCAATGAAAAGCCTGAGTTTGTTTCTCTGCAAGGAGAAGGTTTCATGTGAGGTTAATGAGAGCTAATGACACTTTAAGTGTGCTGCCTATGTCTAGTTTACTCCGTTGTTTTGATTTGTTCACACTGATAAGATGTCGGAAATGATAATAAGGATTATTTGCTAAGAGTATTATTCCGCAATGACATTAATCAAGAAGACTTACAATATCAATCATTTAGAATTCTTATTGTACAAACATGATGGATTCGCCTAGTTTGATTACAAATGTTTCGCTGATTCATTTTTAGCAATTCGTGGGTATAGTTTTAGGGAAAGAGTGCTCGAACCTTTTTTTAAAGCAAAGATCGTGACAGTGAATGATCCGGCCCAGTCTGGACTATAATGCCCGCTAGTGTTTGAAACATATCCAAAATGCTTCTGTTCAAGCGCCGTCCCCACAATTCTAGTTTGTGTTTAAATGCAGCTACTTTGTCTACCAACTTGAAAACAGTTGTCATTACACCCTAAATGGACATATTCAGTTCTTTGAGATGGCTGAATATGTCACAGAGTAAAGCCAGTTTTGCGGCCAATACATTGTCACTGAAATGTTCTACAAGCGTACAATGTTCTTTTCTGAGATAAATATTTGCAATGTCTCCCGTAATTCAAATACTCTAGTTAGCTATTTCCACTGTATAACCATCTTACTTCTGCGTACAGAAGAAGGCATATGTGTTCTGAGTCCATCTTTCACAAAGCTGATCAAACAACCACCAGTCAAGTGGTTGTTCTTTGATTGTGCTTAATAACTGTAACGACTTTAATCGATACACTGTTAGATTCCGTTGACATTTTTTCGGTTTGTGAACATTTCCTTGTGATAAAATACAATGATTAGATTCCGTTGACATTTTTTCGGTTTGTGAACATTTCCTTGTGACAAAATACAATGATTAGATTCCGTTGACATTTTTTCGGTTTGTGAACATTTCCTTGTGACAAAATACAATGATTAGATTCCGTTGACATTTTTCCGGTTTGTGAACATTTCCTTGTGACAAAATACAATGATTAGATTCCGTTGACATTTTTTCGGTTTGTGAACATTTCCTTGTGACAAAATACAATGATTAGATTCCGTTGACATTTTTTCGGTTTGTGAACATTTCCTTGTGACAAAATACAATGATTAGATTCCGTTGACATTTTTTCGGTTTGTGAACATTTCCTTGTGACAAAATACAATGATTAGATTCCGTTGACATTTTTTCGGTTTGTAAACATTTCCTTGTGACAAAATACAATGATTAGATTCCGTTGACATTTTTTCGGTTTGTGAACATTTCCTTGTGACAAAATACAATGATTAGATTCCGTTGACATTTTTTCGGTTTGTGAACATTTCCTTGTGACAAAATACAATGATTAGATTCCGTTGACATTTTTTCGGTTTGTGAACATTTCCTTGTGACAAAATACAATGATTAGATTCCGTTGACATTTTTTCGGTTTGTGAACATTTCCTTGTGACAAAATACAATGATTAGATTCCGTTGACATTTTTTCGGTTTGTGAACATTTCCTTGTGACAAAATACAATGATTAGATTCCGTTGACATTTTTTCGGTTTGTGAACATTTCCTTGTGACAAAATACAATGATTAGATTCCGTTGACATTTTTTCGGTTTGTGAACATTTCCTTGTGACAAAATACAATGATTAGATTCCGTTGACATTTTTTCGGTTTGTGAACATTTCCTTGTGACAAAATACAATGATTAGATTCCGTTGACATTTTTTCGGTTTGTGAACATTTCCTTGTGACAAAATACAATGATTAGATTCCGTTGACATTTTTTCGGTTTGTGAACATTTCCTTGTGACAAAATACAATGATTAGATTCCGTTGACATTTTTTCGGTTTGTGAACATTTCCTTGTGACAAAATACAATGATTAGATTCCGTTGACATTTTTTCGGTTTGTGAACATTTCCTTGTGACAAAATACAATGATTAGATTCCGTTGACATTTTTTCGTTTTGTGAACATTTCCTTGTGACAAAATACAATGATTAGATTCCGTTGACATTTTTTCGTTTTGTGAACATTTCCTTGTGACAAAATACAATGATTAGATTCCGTTGACATTTTTTCGTTTTGTGAACATTTCCTTGTGACAAAATACAATGATTAGATTCCGTTGACATTTTTTCGTTTTGTGAACATTTCCTTGTGACAAAATACAATGATTAGATTCCGTTGTCATTTTATCGGTTTGTGAACATTTCCTTGTGACAAAATGATTAGATTCAATCTGATGAGCAATCTCCTTAATCCAAGCTGTTTAACCAGACGGTCGTCCGGTCATGGCAGCAGCTGCGTCTGTGCATAAGCCTACACAAAAAGGACCATGAAAGTTGTCCTGATATATAATCATCCAGTGACTTGAACAGTTCATCACGTGCTGTTGGTTGGCAAAGATAGTGTACATTTAGAAATCCCCCTGTGCATCCAGCTTGCCAACATGGGTGATCCCCAAAAAGTCCGCACGACAAAAGAGTGCCGACAAGAGAGTGCTAAAATTTATTGTTGGCTGTTGTTCGGATGTGCGGTATTTGGTCGTTGATGTTCTTTTAATGGGGTGTCACCGAAATGGGTTAAACGTTTTTTTCCTCTTGCATATGGAAAGACTCAACAATACCGAGAGAAATACACCACTGTAAATAAAATGTAATTAATTAAATGTTCCTTTGGCGGCCCGGTACCATTTGTTCTCTGGCCCGGTATCGGTCCGCGGCCCGGCGGTTGGGGACCACTGTTTTAATGAAAAAAAGCCAACTGGGCTTTGACATACCGACACCATGGACGAACCCCACCTCACTACTATCTCCCCCACAGAGGGGAAGGGGGGAATACGATTTTTCTCCAAAAAAATTCAAAACATGGGTTTTCTTTATTGTTATTTTTTATTTTATTTTTTAGAGAAGAAATATGAATTACATGTCTTTGAGTTAATTTTCTTTTGTTTTATTTATATCTTTATTATAAGCGTGCAAGCATAGATATGCATGTTTATATGCAGGTAGTCCTCGGGTTACGACGGTTCCATCCCGAATTACGCTGTTTTGTGGTAACGAATGCGCCCACAGAAATATGTTTTTAAAAAATAACATTAAGCGTTAGTCCGTATTTTTTTCTTTAAACTTTTTTTCATGTGGTACGAATTGTTTTCTCCATTTGAAATAATTGTATGTCATTAACTGCTTTTATGTTTTGGGCGCGCGTTGGAAGGAATACACTAAGTGGTTGTAGGGAGAGTGAGACACTCAGTCTCAATACATACGTCACTTTGGTTGTTTACAACGTCTCTATGCCTCTCTCTCTCTCTCTCTCTCTCTCTCTCTCTCTCTCTCTCTCTCTCTCTGTATATATATATATATATATATATATATATATATAGTGCGGTTAATCGTCACGAAATTAATTAATAAGTTACACTAAGCAGAGACGTCACTAGAGGGGTGCGAGGGGTGCTGACCGCACCGGGTGACACCATCCCAAGGAGTGACACAAAAATGTAAAATTCTGTATGTTCCCTTTACCTGTGTTACGATATTAGAGGGCAGTCTTACACTAAATAGATATTTAAATGACACAAATAATTTGCAACATGCTAATTTTCAATTAGAAAATGCGGCTTTTGAATGGGGGCGCATAGCTTTGTGACTTCATATTGGAGGGGGGTCTAAGTTTTTGTGACGAAGTATGACAAGGGGGATTAAAATTCAACCAACATCGCGTGCCGTCATTAATGGACCACTCCTTAAGTCATGAGCTACCGCCCCAGGTGACACCAATCGTAGTGACGCCTCTGGTTGTTGATTACGTATAGAAATGTTTATGGATAGAATGATCTTCACTTACACTTTGAGGCTGTAAATAAATAATATTTATGTATATTTATGTATTTTGTGTGAATCTCTTTCTTATAAATTGATGTTATGTACAACTCATTTTTATCACACCAAAAGCTCCAGAGAATGACAAACAGCAACAGTAGAGTAAAACAGCGGACCAACAATCACACCAGAGAATGACTAACAGCATCAGTAGAGTAACACAGTGGACCAACAATCACACCAGAGAATGACGAACAGCAACAGTAGAGTAACACAGTGGACCAACAATCACACCAGAGAATGACGAACAGCAACAGTAGAGTAAAACAGCGGACCAACAATCACACCAGAGAATGACTAACAGCAACAGTAGAGTAACACAGTGGACCAACAATCACACCAGAGAATGACGAACAGCAACAGTAGAGTAAAACAGCGGACCAACAATCACACCAGAGAATGACGAACAGCAACAGTAGAGTAAAACAGTGGACCAACAATCACACCAGAGAATGACTAACAGCAACAGTAGAGTAAAACAGCAACAGTAGAGTAAAACAGCAACAGTAGAGTAAAACAGCAACAGTAGAGTAACACAGTGGACCAACAATCACACCAGAGAATGACGAACAGCAACAGTAGAGTAAAACAGCGGACCAACAATCACACCAGAGAATGACGAACAGCAACAGTAGAGTAAAACAGTGGACCAACAATCACACCAGAGAATGACGAACAGCAACAGTAGAGTAAAACAGTGGACCAACAATCACACCAGAGAATGACGAACAGCAACAGTAGAGTAAAACAGCGGACCAACAATCACACCAGAGAATGACGAACAGCAACAGTAGAGTAAAACAGTGGACCAACAATCACACCAGAGAATGACGAACAGCAACAGTAGAGTAAAACAGCGGACCAACAATCAACAACTGAGAAGAAAAGTAATTCGGATGTTTTACTATTATTTTTTTATAGTTTTGTTTAGTTTGATAGCATGCATGGTGATGTACACAGACGTGTAAGAGAAGCATAACAAACGGACATGTAAAGATGCTGAATCATTCGCTAGTTGCTTCATTTGGCATATAGTGGGCTAACAGTGGTGGGTGTATACCGTATTTATATATTTTTTTTACTGTCACTAATTTATTTTGAGTTAACTCAGAAGTTTTTTATAATGCCAAAAGCCTTTTTTAGTTGACTTGTAAACTTTTAATAAATTGCTGCCACATACTGTCACATACTGCCACACACTGCCACATACTGCCACACACTGCAACATACTGCCACATACTGCCACACACTGCCACATACTGCCACATACTGCCACATACTGCCACATACTGCCACACACTGCCACATACTTCCACAAACTGCCACATACTGCCACACACTGCCACACACTGCCACACACTGACACACACTGCCACACACTGCCACATACTGCCACACACTGCCACACACTGCCACACACTGCCACATACTGCCACATACTGCCACATACTGCCACACACTGCCACACACTGCCACACACTGCCACGCACTGCCACACACTGCCACATACTGCAATGAACACAATATGTAGAGTTTTAAAAAGTATTATTTGGTTTAACTTATCCACAAAAGCTAAAGACACACATATATGATAAGATGATACCATCGTGCTAAAAATATGAATAAAACATATTAAGAAACGGCTATATTACATTTTTGTAGTTTTGAGATATTCAAGTTTTAAAGTTCAAAATTATACAGATTTCTTATAAATTAACTAAATTGATTTGAAGTTTTAATCGATTCAAATATATTTTTTCATAAAACCTCATTCAAAACATTATATTTTAGATCTCCCATTAGATACATGTGATAACTAATAAAACAAACCCGTAAAAACAAAGTTTTTGACTATAAATCCCTTATGTATGAGACATAACTAAACTAAACACATATTCTGTAGGCCTGACACTAATCTCTTAAGGCCTTGGCTAGAACCTGGGCAATATGCTCCATCTGCTGAGCATTGCCATACAACATTGTCTTCACATGGGACTCTCCCGCCTCTCTCACCCCCCCCCCGGCTATATCAAGCGCCGGGCAAGACGTCACCAGGTGCACGACTGTCTCAGGGGCTTGGCTGCAATGACGGCAGTTCGAGTCCCTGTTGTGGTCTAGCCTGTGAAAGTAAGAGTTGGTTGGGCAATGTTCTGTTCTCATCTGAGTCACCAAACCCTGGTGTTTGCGACTCAGGTTCCACCACTGGTCTGAACGGCTTGGCCTGGGCATGTTAGCAAATACCCCTCTGGCTGTCGTGTTGTCAGCCCACTCCTGGTACCACTTATTCCGAAAGTTGTCCTTTAGCCAGGTTTTAGCCCCGAGATAAGTGACTGGGGTCTCTGGTTGGGGCAGTGCTGCACCTGCTTTGGCCAGGGAGTCTGCTTTTTCGTTGCCATTAACATTCACGGGGCTCGGGATCCACTGCACTGTTACCTTACCTCCAAGTCTTTCGAGTCTACCCACGTCCTCCAAGATGACGTCAACCAAGTGGGTACTACGTTTCTCACTAGCCAGGACTTCGAGGGCTGATCTCGAGTCACAAAACAGTACCGTGTCGAAACCAAAAATTTCCGACCCCTGCAGTGTCCGGTGCACACTTTCCAGGGCCCTGTGTATAGCCTCAAGCTCCGCATCGTAATTCGATGCCATAGTCCCACAGGGACCTAGAAGTTCTTCTTTTGGTGGCCCTCCTATTGGGTATAAGATGAGCGCACGGTATCCTGCAATTCCTTCACTCGAACTGGCAGACCCATCCGTGAACACTTTCACTTGGGTTCCCGCGAACCCTTCTATCGTCTCAAGGGCAGCCGCTTTCTGTACATGTTCAGGGCTGCGTTTCGTCACCGCCGTGTCAGTCAAAGACAAACTTATTTCGGGGCGTGTGCATTCCGCATAGGGCGGTTTGAGTGGGACACTTATAATTTGTCTTCTATTTCGTGGGGGTTCGACGTTCCTATCAAGTTCCGTTACTTGATGCATAAATGAGGAACGTTTCAAACACCCACGTCCGCCCCAGTTGTGCTGCATCTGGTAGCAGGGCTCCTTAAAGTCTAACCTGCGGTACCTCTCCGACAAGGCAGTCGTTATTATTGCCTTGTCCCTACGAATATCGAGCGGTTCTACGTTTGCAATGACTTCCACAGCAGCTGTGGGTGTCGTTCTGTATGCGCCACAGATAAATCTTAAGGCCTGGTTCTGGATTCGACCCAGTTTTTCCAGTGCCGTTTTGCTGGCAAAGGCTTGGACGGGCATGCTGTAGTCCATAATCGACCTCACACTACCCAGAAAGAGAGCTCTGAGTGTACTTGCTCCAGCGCCCCAGTTCGTGCATGCAAGCTTTTTCACCAGGTTGAGCTTGGCGGTAGCCTGGGAGTACAGGTCTTGTACAAAGTTATGCATTTGCACCTTTTGATCCAGTTTGACTCCCAGGTATACCGGTTGTTTGTCCCATTTGAGCGCCACATCGTTTATTTTGAGCACTATCTCCTGTTTGAGAATGGATCTGCCGTTAGTGAAAAGGGAATAGACCGTCTTCTCGGTGTTAATTTCCATCTGCCACCTCTGCATGTACCTACTGATATACGAAAGGTCTCGCTGTAGTAGCTGTTGCAGTCGGTTGGCATCTTTACCGGTGCTCCAGATGACCAGGTCATCTGCATACATAGCCACACTGGATTGCAACATTCCAGGGAGGTCGTTGATGAAAGCCAAGAACAGTGTGCAACTGAGTGCTGACCCTTGGGGTAGCCCCTGTTGCAGCGTTCTCTTACTGGAGGTTTCACTGCCATAAATTGTTTGGATCGTCCGGTTTGTAAGAAAACCTTGGATCCACCTGTACATGTTGGCAGTTACGCCTAGGGCTTGTAATTTCAACAACAGACCGGACCTCCAGACCCTATCGTAAGCCTGTCGGAGGTCGAAGAAAATTGCCACAGTATGCAGTTTTTTCTGGAGCCCGTCTGTTATGGACTGCAGAAGACGGAGCACTTGATCAATCGGCTGTTTTCCTTTACGGAAACCAGCCTGATTGATATTCAGACTATTCGTACTTTCCAAGTACCAATAGAGCCGGGCATTCACCATTCTCTCAGCTACCTTCCCCAAACACGATGTTATGGAGATCGGACGGTAGTTGTTTATGAGTCCTTGACGTTTACCTTCTTTAGGAATTGGGACGATGTTAGCGCTCAACCAAGCTCCAGGCAGGGCACCCGTGGCCCACGTCCTGTTTATGATATTCAATAGCGAGGACATTGCTATCGGGCCAAGGTTTTTAATCATCTCGTTATTGACTTTGTCCTGTCCTGGTGCCTTGGCGGCTTTGCACTTACTGATCGCTGTTTGCAATTCGGTCATATTGAAAGGAGCGGTAAAGACCTCAGCATGCGGTCCCCACTTCTGGGTCTTTTCTCCATGTTTCCTGAGACGGTTCAGGTTACGGCTCTGACTGGTTTCTTTCTGTTTTAGGCTCACGCTTGCAAAATGCTTATTCAAAGCATCGGCACATTTTGTATCTGTGGTTACAGTGCCTGTGGTCGTTTGCAAGGGGCTCGGATTTTTCGTTTTCCCCATACCAGAAAGAGAATCAATCAATTGCCACACCTTTCTTCCGTCTGCCAGGTTAAGTTTACCACACGAACTAACCCATTCTTCCTTTTTCGCCTTGAGCGTTTCCTGTCGGACTTCAGCAGTTAGCTTATTATAGGCAGCGCGAGCAGCCGCCGTTTTAAGTTTCCCTGCTTTTTTCCTTGCTTTCTTACGTTCACGAACGAGACCCGCCAGCTTTTTGTTCCAGAATGGCCGGAACTTTCGGTGTCTACACGTTCTTGGAATGGATTTCCTAGCCATTGACAATATAACTCCCACGAGGTCGTTATAGGCATTTTCGATTGACTTGGGGTTCTCTGGGTCTTCAATTGAACCCGCGAGCGTGCTTTCAATCCCGTCACGGAATTTTTTCCAGTCGGCTTTGCCAAACAGCCAGTGTCCTCTGGCAAAACCGGACTTCACCAACTCTATGTCTATTTCTATGAGTATAGGCTTGTGGTAACTACCAACTTCCGGCATAACTTTCCATCCTACCTTCGCCTCTAGCTCAGCCGAGACTAGGGTTAGGTCCGGACGTGATTGGGCACTATTGCCGGTATGAAGTAGTGTCGGAGCACTATTTTTGTCCTGTAGCCTTATTAAGTTGGTAGTAAGCTCGACCTCCTCTAAGTACCGCCCAGAGGCGTTTTTATCGGGATAGCCTAATGCTTCAGTATGAGCATTAAAATCCCCTGCAATTACATAGTTCTTAAACATCGTTGTGTTGTGTAAAGGAAGACACAACGTGTTTCTCGGGGTGTTGTAAATGTTGGAAATGGTAAAGGTTTTACCAGATTTAGTTACGCTGAGTGTCAGGGTGTCTGTACCACTAAGTACTTTGCTCTCTACAATCTCCGCTGTGAGGTTGTTTTTTACTAGAGTAACCAGACCTCTGCAATTTTTGCATGCACAGCGATATACTGAGTAACCCGTAATGTGCAATGGGTTCTTTTTCAGCAGAGTTTCTTGCAAAAGAGCAACGTCCACCATCTGCTCGTGGAGCAGCTTAGTTATTTCAGTTATCTTGCCTCTGACACCACAGCAATTTAATTGTAAAATGGATAGGTTTTTGGGGAGCTGAACCCTGGTAGCTAGTCTCTCCGGACTTACAGTAGCACACATGCCTTGTGTCGTCCTGATCCCCGTCACCGACACATAGGGGAGGGGAGGGTCCGTAGTCCTCCCATGATTAAGACAATCTTGAGGTTTTCCAGCCATATTGAATGAATGAAGTGGGCGCATTTTCTTACCTTTTCCCGATCCGTGCATGTTGCCATACACGTACCTTTGCCCTGGGAACTAGACTAATGAGTCGAGTCCTTTCACTACGCCACTCATGCGTGGTTTTGTGAGTCTGTTGCTTAAAGCAAGGATTCCTTACAGACATGGTTTGACGGTGTGCGTCAGGGTTGTTGGTTTCAGGTGCAACCAATTCCACACCTTACTCGTGTCCCGGGCCGCGTAGAGGCCAACCCTTTCCGGAGACATAACTAACAGTATTGATTATTTTCAAACATTTACAGACTGAATCTGTCTTAACTCAAGTTTGCTTCATAACCCTAGGGGGGAGGGGTGGGTGGGGGGAGGGGTGGGTGGGGGAGAGGGGAAAAGTCTGGTCACCGATTCGCTTGACCGAGCTCAGAGTGACACGTAAAATGTAAACAAAAGCGCCCGTCGCTTCGTTGGGTCGCCTCAATGCGTCAGCTCAAAATTTCACGTGGCAAAAAAACAATAACAAATCGTGAATTTAAATTACATACCTCATATAAGGATAAACTAAAAATGCATTAATTTAATTATGGCGATCTGAAATTTTGACACGATGCATTGTTAGGTCAGACGGGTCCGTGTGCCAAATTTCAGTTCGATCGGATCATGGGAAGTGGGTCATTTTTGACTTCTGTTTTTCCGCCCGCCGAGCCCAAGACAGAGAGAGAGAGACGGCCGCGAAGTTAATATAAGGGATTTTAAAAAAGATTAAAATTTCAGATAGCCTTTTCTTCCCTTGAGGTCTTTATATGATTCATTTATTATAAATTATGTCAGACATTACCACCCTGCTTCATCGGTCTCTATGTTATTTACTTTATCATTATTAAAATCAAGTTTTATCACTAATGAAGTCAAGTTGTGTGTATTTTATGCCTAATGTTTATAGCATTAAATCAAGCATGTGCTTAATTTGGGTAAATGATATTATGATATGAGCAGGACACGGATAGTCAAACAACACAATGGTACACTCAGTCTATACATGTAAGTGAGATTATGATATGAGCAAGACACGATTAGTCAAGCAACTCAATGGTGCCCTTAGTTTATACATGGCAGTGAGATTATCATATTGACTGAAAATGTTTTTAAAAGGTATTTTTAATCTATTTTAATTTTCTCAGAAGATAAATAAATATTTTTAAGACAATTTCATTTTTTATTTCGTTACTAGATGTTTGATTCTTATTTTGTTTGTTTGGAAGTGAGAAATTTACATTTGGCAAATAAAGTAATGGCGGTGAGACTGCAATCAGGCTTTTAAATAGGTAAATGTATAATATAAAAACAGGGTATTAGTAGGCCTGACAAGACGTAACACAACAGCGAACGTTTCGGCAAAGAGCCTTCCTCAACAGACAAATAGTACACAAATGAAACGAATAAAACGAAATAATAATAAATAAAACAAACCCGTAAAAACAAAGTTTTCTGCTATAAATCCCTTATATTTTATTCATAATTAAAAGTATTGATTACGTTTCAACGCCACAAATATTTACGGACTGACACCGAGTGATGTCTCCTGTCTTTTAACGGGGGATGGGTCGTGAGGGGGTGTCGGCACGACAGTCGACGTCTAAGCGTCAACTCAAACTCACGTGGAAAAAAACAATAACAAACCGTGAACTTGAATTACATACCTCATATAAGGATAAACTAACAATGCATTAATTTAATTACGGTACGTTCGATCGATCTGAAATTTTGATACGATGCATTGTTAGGTGAGTCGGGTCCGTGTGCCAAATTTCAGCTCGATCCGATCACGGGAAGTGGTTCATTTTTTACTTCTGTTTTTCCGCCCGCCCACCCGCCGAGCCCAAGACAGAGAGAGCCGGCCGCGAAGTTAATATAAGGGATTTAAATAAAACAAACCCGTAAAAACAAAGTTTTTGACTATAAATCCCTTATATATGAGACATAACTAACAGTTGTGATTATTTTTAAACATTTACAGACTGACACTGAGTGATGTCCCTTGTCTTTAATAAATGGGGGTGGGATGTGAGGGAGTGTCGGCACGACGGTCGTCGTCAACACGACGGTCGGCGTCAACTCAAACTCACGTGGAACTGGAATTTACAGTGAATTTTGAATTGCATACCTCATATAAGGATAAACTAAAAATCCATTAATTTAATTATGGTACGTTCGATCGATCTGAAATTTTGATACAATGCATTGTTAGGTTTGACGGGTCCGTGTGCCAAATTTCAGTTTGATCGGATCATGGGAAATGGGTCATTTTTGACTTCTGTTTTTCCGCCCGCCGAGCCCAAGACAGACAGACAGAGAGAGAGAGAGAGAGAGAGAGAGAGAGCGAGAGAGAGAGAGAGAGAGAGACGCCGGTGAAGTTAATATAAGGGATTTAAAAACACTTAGCTGCGGTGAAATCCAAGCAGTCCAGTAGGGATTAATGTTAGTGTAAGCAGCTCAGAACACACAACACAGGTCAAAACTTAAACTTCAAGTAAATCGGTCACAAGTTTAAACGAATTACGGACGATTTGACACCAGACCATTTGACCCTGTCAGTTCGACCGCAAAACGTTTCGACCCCGGGCGATTTGACCCCGGACAGTTCGACCACAGGCAGTTTCGACCCCAGGACGTTTCGACCCTGGACGTTTTGACCCCTCCGTATCTACACCCAGGGCCGGATTTCCACCTAGGCCCACAAGGCCCGGGCCTAGGGACCCAGCCAGTCATGGGGCCCCGGTGATGGAATCTTTACATAAACCCAAAAGCCTGGCTTCATCGTCAAAAAGCTTTATCGAAAATAATAGTATAATAAATATTTTTACTACATTTTGCATACACTGCTCGGTAGTCAAGTGCACGGGGTTCGTTTGTGTTGGTTTGTCATTGTAAGCCGCTTTCTGAGCTGCTGTTGCGATATTGTAGAGAAGGCATATGGTGGGTGTGACATCAGTAAAAAAAATAAAACGTCACGACCCCCACTTCCCCCCTCACCATACCACACACAGGACAAGACACCGCCTGAGCAAGGATTTGGGTTTCAGATTACAGATAATTGACAGGGACCTGAAGAACAATTTTTTAATGTTGACTTGTCTGGACCAGAGGCCAGGGAGATGTCACAGATAGTTTATGGGGACCTGGCAAAGGTTTCAATGAAGTTCGTTTTAATGCCTTTAACTAGATGGCCTTCTACAATTTCACCTGCATACCTTTGGTCACCGGTCTCTAATATATTGAAGGGGAAAATGTTAGATATGGAATAGGAAGCAAGGGAGGCAACAGAAATGACAGGGTGCCACGAGTCGAAGCCTCGGGGAGCCACCGAATAGGGAGCCAGTGTGTCGAGGGACGCAGTACGGAACAGAGACTCTTCACGCTGGGCCAGGTGACACTTTTCTTTTCATATTTTTGTCCTTTATTAAATTAATCGTATGTTTGTTTATATGTAATTATGCACAGAAAAAAAGATTTACTTGAACCAAGAGAAATTCTTGAATTAAGAAAATTTGAGGTAAACCGAAATTGTCTTAAATTAACAACTAAACAATAAATTGAAAATTAAAAACACTATTCCAAATAATTAAACAAAATTCTGTTTTTTAATGACCCTCCGTTTTATATTAGTTATAGAAATTGCGGTGCCGCGATGTCTTACTTCAATAAAAATCTAAGCGAAGCGGTTCCAGAAAAGGAAACGGAATTTTTAAAATCGAAAAATAACTCTTTGTAATGTCCCTAAGTTAAACACATGTTTAGTCTCGCCTGCGTCTAGACCTAGTTCTGGCTCTAGTCCTAGTACTAGTAGTACTATTCCATTAGCCAGTGGAAGTTGCAGAGATTCGGCTGATGACCGTCAACAGGCAACTCCAAGAATCGTGTCTGACTGCAACTAGCTACCTGAAAACATTATTTATGAAAAACCTGTAACAGCTAAAAAAAACACCAAAAAACGGTTATTTATAAAGTCTTGAATATAATTCTTCTTTAACTTACGATCCTACTGAGTGGGTGCTACATTGGAGTACCTTGTTCAAAATGGCGTGAAAGAAAATATTGATGCCGACTTTTCTTTTTCAAGGCTTTAGTACTCAGATAAAACAAGATATCTATCGCTGTCACTTTTTAGCAGAACACTAAACAAGGGTGAAAAACGACCTCAACCTTTGATCATATTTTGGAAGATCAAGAGTACAGTATTTTGCGCCCCTTGTAAGATATTTGGAAAATGTGGGTTATAGCTAATGAAGGGTTCATCGACTGGAAAAATCTGTTCAACGAATGAAGGAACATGAGAATTCGGACGAACACAGGTCAGCACTTGTGACACTAATAGCTAGGAAGAATGATTTCAAAATGATGGCGGTAGAGTTGACAAGAGTCTTGTTCTTCAAACAGAAGAAGAAATAAAATACTGGCATGAGCTTTTGAGGCGCATTGTGACTGTTGTGAGGTCACTTTCTGATTAGGATTTTTTTTTAAAACAGTGGGAACTATGTTATGACCATAGAAGTTTTGGCTGAGTTTGATCCTTATCTGGACTTACACATAAAACGCCACGATAACAAAGGAAGTGGCACATCATATATTTTGTAAAAATATGCGATGAAATGATTAATATCATGGCAGAAAAGGTAATAATTACAATACAATTGTGACTGAGATTTTTTTAAAAAGCAAAATATTTCTCTATTTCTGTGGACTCTACTCCGGAAATTTCTCATGTAGATAAATTTTCTTTCACTGTGAGATATGTCTCTGAAGACGAATATTATTTTGATGTTTATTAAAGTCACTAAAGAAAAAAATTATATGTTCTGTACTACAGCATTTAATTTGCTTAAAAAGCTTCGAGATGGTTGGGGGGGGGGCCAAAAGTAAAAATTACCTAGGGGCCCTGGGTCTCTTAAATCGGGGCCTGTCTACACCGTAGAAATTGTTGTTGTTCTTGTTGTTTTAAATATACTTTTAAAATGTATAATTTTTAAAATTAATGTTTGGTACAAAAATAATTTAACTTAATATATTTATCCATTAAAAATTAAATACAGTTTGAAAATTGTTATTTGTAACGTTTAATTTACGACGACTTGAAATAAAGCTTATACACGTACAACCAGTCAACATTCAACGCGAATTCATGATTGTGATAAATGCGCCATTCCTCTGAGGTCCTTCCAAACCTACCCAACGTTATCCCCACAATCCAATGTAATCGGACAATAAAAAGGCAATGTGGTCAGATGGTCCTTTAAAAATGTGCCTACATTCTCTCTGTACCTACATTCACTCTGTGCCTACACTCTCTCTGTGCCTACATTCTCTCTGTGCCTACATTCTCTCTGTGCCTACATTCTCTCTGTGCCTACATTCTCTCTGTGCCTACATTCTCTCTGTGTCTACATTCTCTCTGTGCCTACATTCTCTCTGTGCCTACATTCTCTCTGTGCCTACATTCTCTCTGTGCCTACATTCTCTCTGTGCCTACATTCTCTCTGTGCCTACATTCTCTCTGTGCCTACATTCTCTCTGCCCCCCCCACTCACTTTATTTACCTTCCCCATAACCCTCACCATTACACGGGGTGCTGTGGTGGTCACTGAGTCTAGCCTTCGTAACATGTCATTATGTAACCCCTGGACAAAATGTGAATATCAATGACGTAACGTTCAGTCAGGTAATACGGACCCAGCAGCTTGAATGTTATTGTCTGCTAGGCGGCGGTATTAGCTATTGAAATTTATTAACTTTAAATACTGACAACTTTGTACGTCTTATTAAAATCAGTATTTCTGCGATGAAGGTCTTCATGTGTTAAAGAACACAAAAAACAGCAGTGAATGGAAGGGCACAGGTTTGTAATGGTTTCAGCGCCTGTGTAACTGTAATCATTTTTACTTATTAATATGTAACTTGTAGGCGTTCGCTCAATACATAATCTTGTACACAATAATCCACTGAAGAACTTGTTTCAATAAAACAACTTTAATATGTATACTATGTACATAACATGTAATTTGAGGTTATACAAGGTAGAAATCTTGAGGCACTCACACCTTCCGTCCTTCCACTACGGAACTTCTCTGAGAACTGATTGCCCAACCTTCTCAGCCAATAGAAGGCTTCTTTCTTCCCACGCTTATTACTCACGTGACCTCTCCTTCATCTGATCACGCAATACACTCATGATACACCCGTGACATTCACATGTGACAGCCTGCAAGGTACATCGTTCAGGATATCGAGACCTTAAAAAAAAATATTACATTTATTTTTGTTATCACAGTGAAAATCTTTGAACGACTTATGTATATATATATATATATATATATATATATATATATATATATATATATATATATATATATATATATATATATATATATATATATATATATATATATATATATATATATATATATATATATATACATTTTTAAAACCCAATAAAAATTAAGTAATTTATAAGTGTGTTTGGGATAGGAGTGGAGATTCTGTTTTAATTTTTTACGGATAATAATATCAAAAAATTAATTTAAAAAATAATAATAATAAAACAAAGAATAAATAAAAAAGAAAGGGTCGAAACGTCCGGGATCGAAACGCCCTGGGGTCGAAACGTCGGGGTCGTATTGCCAGGGTTGAATCGTCCTGGGGTAGTCACGTCCTGTGGTCAAGTGTCCGACCACCGTTTAAATAACCAGCGATACGCATACTATTTAGGCTCTATTTCTTGCCTTCTAAATACGTTGAATGGTATGTCCCTAACGGAATTTATAACAGACAGTGATTAGGAAATGTCTTCATTGAATATTTTAGAAAATAGACAGTTATCAGCTTCATCTCTTTCTGAATACATTGAGATTGTGTGGCCTTGTTGGTTTTCCATGGGTTTGCATGACTTTGGTACATCGACCATTTTCATCACATCCGCCACGTGCTTTGGCAGCCATATTCATTGAAATAAGATAATTAAATTGTAATTCATTGAATTTGTTTCACTTAAGTAGCTGAGCTCTTAGAATGACATTCTGTTTCACTGTTCGATCTGAAACAGGCAGTTTTTGTATGTGTGTACCTCCATGATCAGGGGTTTTTTTGTTTGTTTTTTTTAAAGAAAAAATGGGTTGCAGCGGAAACCTCAAATTTCTTAAATGATCTCCGCTGCAGTTCCTTTTTCAGACATAGCGTTTAACTTTTATTTCTTTTAAATCTACATTTTATATTTGCTGAAGGTCTTACGATTTTTTTTGATTTTTTTATATTTTTAAAGGGTTCAAATTTTTGGTAATACAAATAAACAGTGTTAAAGAAAAAATATATTTTTAAAACATTAGTAAACTAGAACAGCATGATGATTAGAGTGACAAGCCCCGTGGAGTGAAATATGAGTATGAATGGGACGATGTGAAACAAATCTATTAA
>CALYLW010002445.1:15184-63050 GCA_944989445.1 Ampullaceana balthica
CATTCCACTTCTCATTGAGTAAGTAGTCCATTCAATTCTCACCAAATCTAATACTAACATTCCACTTCTCATTGAGTAAGTAGTCCATTCAATTCTCACCAAATCTAATACTAACATTCCACTTCTCATTGAGTAAGTAGTCCATTCAATTCTCACCAAATCTAATACTAACATTCCACTTCTCATTGAGTAAGTAGTCCATTCAATTCTCACCAAATCTAATACTAACATTCCACTTCTCATTGAGTAAGTAGTCCATTCAATTCTCACCAAATCTAATACTAACATTCCACTTCTCATTGAGTAAGTAGTCCATTCAATTCTCACCAAATCTAATACTAACATTCCACTTCTCATTGAGTAAGTAGTCCATTCAATTCTCACCAAATCTAATACTAACATTCCACTTCTCATTGAGTAAGTAGTCCATTCAATTCTCACCAAATCTAATACTAAACATTCCACTTCTCATTGAGTAAGTAGTCCATTCAATTCTCACCAAATCTAATACTAACATTCCACTTCTCATTGAGTAAGTAGTCCATTCAATTCTCACCAAATCTAATACTAAACATTCCACTTCTCATTGAGTAAGTAGTCCATTCAATTCTCACCAAATCTAATACTAACATTCCACTTCTCATTGAGTAAGTAGTCCATTCAATTCTCACCAAATCTAATACTAAACATTCCACTTCTCATTGAGTAAGTAGTCCATTCAATTCTCACCAAATCTAATACTAACATTCCACTTCTCATTGAGTAAGTAGTCCATTCAATTCTCACCAAATCTAATACTAACATTCCACTTCTCATTGAGTAAGTAGTCCATTCAATTCTCACCAAATCTAATACTAACATTCCACTTCTCATTGAGTAAGTAGTCCATTCAATTCTCACCAAATCTAATACTAACATTCCACTTCTCATTGAGTAAGTAGTCCATTCAATTCTCACCAAATCTAATACTAACATTCCACTTCTCATTGAGTAAGTAGTCCATTCAATTCTCACCAAATCTAATACTAACATTCCACTTCTCATTGAGTAAGTAGTCCATTCAATTCTCACCAAATCTAATACTAACATTCCACTTCTCATTGAGTAAGTAGTCCATTCAATTCTCACCAAATCTAATACTAACATTCCACTTCTCATTGAGTAAGTAGTCCATTCAATTCTCACCAAATCTAATACTAACATTCCACTTCTCATTGAGTAAGTAGTCCATTCAATTCTCACCAAATCTAATACTAACATTCCACTTCTCATTGAGTAAGTAGTCCATTCAATTCTCACCAAATCTAATACTAACATTCCACTTCTCATTGAGTAAGTAGTCCATTCAATTCTCACCAAATCTAATACTAACATTCCACTTCTCATTGAGTAAGTAGTCCATTCAATTCTCACCAAATCTAATACTAACATTCCACTTCTCATTGAGTAAGTAGTCCATTCAATTCTCACCAAATCTAATACTAACATTCCACTTCTCATTGAGTAAGTAGTCCATTCAATTCTCACCAAATCTAATACTAACATTCCACTTCTCATTGAGTAAGTAGTCCATTCAATTCTCACCAAATCTAATACTAACATTCCACTTCTCATTGAGTAAGTAGTCCATTCAATTCTCACCAAATCTAATACTAACATTCCACTTCTCATTGAGTAAGTAGTCCATTCAATTCTCACCAAATCTAATACTAACATTCCACTTCTCATTGAGTAAGTAGTCCATTCAATTCTCACCAAATCTAATACTAACATTCCACTTCTCATTGAGTAAGTAGTCCATTCAATTCTCACCAAATCTAATACTAACATTCCACTTCTCATTGAGTAAGTAGTCCATTCAATTCTCACCAAATCTAATACTAACATTCCACTTCTCATTGAGTAAGTAGTCCATTCAATTCTCACCAAATCTAATACTAACATTCCACTTCTCATTGAGTAAGTAGTCCATTCAATTCTCACCAAATCTAATACTAACATTCCACTTCTCATTGAGTAAGTAGTCCATTCAATTCTCACCAAATCTAATACTAACATTCCACTTCTCATTGAGTAAGTAGTCCATTCAATTCTCACCAAATCTAATACTAACATTCCACTTCTCATTGAGTAAGTAGTCCATTCAATTCTCACCAAATCTAATACTAACATTCCACTTCTCATTGAGTAAGTAGTCCATTCAATTCTCACCAAATCTAATACTAACATTCCACTTCTCATTGAGTAAGTAGTCCATTCAATTCTCACCAAATCTAATACTAACATTCCACTTCTCATTGAGTAAGTAGTCCATTCAATTCTCACCAAATCTAATACTAACATTCCACTTCTCATTGAGTAAGTAGTCCATTCAATTCTCACCAAATCTAATACTAACATTCCACTTCTCATTGAGTAAGTAGTCCATTCAATTCTCACCAAATCTAATACTAACATTCCACTTCTCATTGAGTAAGTAGTCCATTCAATTCTCACCAAATCTAATACTAACATTCCACTTCTCATTGAGTAAGTAGTCCATTCAATTCTCACCAAATCTAATACTAACATTCCACTTCTCATTGAGTAAGTAGTCCATTCAATTCTCACCAAATCTAATACTAACATTCCACTTCTCATTGAGTAAGTAGTCCATTCAATTCTCACCAAATCTAATACTAACATTCCACTTCTCATTGAGTAAGTAGTCCATTCAATTCTCACCAAATCTAATACTAACATTCCACTTCTCATTGAGTAAGTAGTCCATTCAATTCTCACCAAATCTAATACTAACATTCCACTTCTCATTGAGTAAGTAGTCCATTCAATTCTCACCAAATCTAATACTAACATTCCACTTCTCATTGAGTAAGTAGTCCATTCAATTCTCACCAAATCTAATACTAACATTCCACTTCTCATTGAGTAAGTAGTCCATTCAATTCTCACCAAATCTAATACTAACATTCCACTTCTCATTGAGTAAGTAGTCCATTCAATTCTCACCAAATCTAATACTAACATTCCACTTCTCATTGAGTAAGTAGTCCATTCAATTCTCACCAAATCTAATACTAACATTCCACTTCTCATTGAGTAAGTAGTCCATTCAATTCTCACCAAATCTAATACTAACATTCCACTTCTCATTGAGTAAGTAGTCCATTCAATTCTCACCAAATCTAATACTAACATTCCACTTCTCATTGAGTAAGTAGTCCATTCAATTCTCACCAAATCTAATACTAACATTCCACTTCTCATTGAGTAAGTAGTCCATTCAATTCTCACCAAATCTAATACTAACATTCCACTTCTCATTGAGTAAGTAGTCCATTCAATTCTCACCAAATCTAATACTAACATTCCACTTCTCATTGAGTAAGTAGTCCATTCAATTCTCACCAAATCTAATACTAACATTCCACTTCTCATTGAGTAAGTAGTCCATTCAATTCTCACCAAATCTAATACTAACATTCCACTTCTCATTGAGTAAGTAGTCCATTCAATTCTCACCAAATCTAATACTAACATTCCACTTCTCATTGAGTAAGTAGTCCATTCAATTCTCACCAAATCTAATACTAACATTCCACTTCTCATTGAGTAAGTAGTCCATTCAATTCTCACCAAATCTAATACTAACATTCCACTTCTCATTGAGTAAGTAGTCCATTCAATTCTCACCAAATCTAATACTACATTCCACTTCTCATGAGTAAGTAGTCCATTCTCACCAAATCTACATTCATTTCATTGAGTAAGTAGTCCATTCAATTCTCACCAAATCTAATACAAACATTCCACTTCTCATTGAGTAAGTAGTCCATTCAATTCTCACCAAATCTAATACTAACATTCCACTTCTCATTGAGTAAGTAGTCCATTCAATTCTCACCAAATCTAATACTAACATTCCACTTCTCATTGAGTAAGTAGTCCATTCAATTCTCACCAAATCTAATACTAACATTCCACTTCTCATTGAGTAAGTAGTCCATTCAATTCTCACCAAATCTAATACTAACATTCCACTTCTCATTGAGTAAGTAGTCCATTCAATTCTCACCAAATCTAATACTAACATTCCACTTCTCATTGAGTAAGTAGTCCATTCAATTCTCACCAAATCTAATACTAACATTCCACTTCTCATTGAGTAAGTAGTCCATTCAATTCTCACCAAATCTAATACTAACATTCCACTTCTCATTGAGTAAGTAGTCCATTCAATTCTCACCAAATCTAATACTAACATTCCACTTCTCATTGAGTAAGTAGTCCATTCAATTCTCACCAAATCTAATACTAACATTCCACTTCTCATTGAGTAAGTAGTCCATTCAATTCTCACCAAATCTAATACTAACATTCCACTTCTCATTGAGTAAGTAGTCCATTCAATTCTCACCAAATCTAATACTAACATTCCACTTCTCATTGAGTAAGTAGTCCATTCAATTCTCACCAAATCTAATACTAACATTCCACTTCTCATTGAGTAAGTAGTCCATTCAATTCTCACCAAATCTAATACTAACATTCCACTTCTCATTGAGTAAGTAGTCCATTCAATTCTCACCAAATCTAATACTAACATTCCACTTCTCATTGAGTAAGTAGTCCATTCAATTCTCACCAAATCTAATACTAACATTCCACTTCTCATTGAGTAAGTAGTCCATTCAATTCTCACCAAATCTAATACTAACATTCCACTTCTCATTGAGTAAGTAGTCCATTCAATTCTCACCAAATCTAATACTAACATTCCACTTCTCATTGAGTAAGTAGTCCATTCAATTCTCACCAAATCTAATACTAACATTCCACTTCTCATTGAGTAAGTAGTCCATTCAATTCTCACCAAATCTAATACTAACATTCCACTTCTCATTGAGTAAGTAGTCCATTCAATTCTCACCAAATCTAATACTAACATTCCACTTCTCATTGAGTAAGTAGTCCATTCAATTCTCACCAAATCTAATACTAACATTCCACTTCTCATTGAGTAAGTAGTCCATTCAATTCTCACCAAATCTAATACTAACATTCCACTTCTCATTGAGTAAGTAGTCCATTCAATTCTCACCAAATCTAATACTAAACATTCCACTTCTCATTGAGTAAGTAGTCCATTCAATTCTCACCAAATCTAATACTAACATTCCACTTCTCATTGAGTAAGTAGTCCATTCAATTCTCACCAAATCTAATACTAACATTCCACTTCTCATTGAGTAAGTAGTCCATTCAATTCTCACCAAATCTAATACTAACATTCCACTTCTCATTGAGTAAGTAGTCCATTCAATTCTCACCAAATCTAATACTAACATTCCACTTCTCATTGAGTAAGTAGTCCATTCAATTCTCACCAAATCTAATACTAACATTCCACTTCTCATTGAGTAAGTAGTCCATTCAATTCTCACCAAATCTAATACTAACATTCCACTTCTCATTGAGTAAGTAGTCCATTCAATTCTCACCAAATCTAATACTAACATTCCACTTCTCATTGAGTAAGTAGTCCATTCAATTCTCACCAAATCTAATACTAACATTCCACTTCTCATTGAGTAAGTAGTCCATTCAATTCTCACCAAATCTAATACTAACATTCCACTTCTCATTGAGTAAGTAGTCCATTCAATTCTCACCAAATCTAATACTAACATTCCACTTCTCATTGAGTAAGTAGTCCATTCAATTCTCACCAAATCTAATACTAACATTCCACTTCTCATTGAGTAAGTAGTCCATTCAATTCTCACCAAATCTAATACTAACATTCCACTTCTCATTGAGTAAGTAGTCCATTCAATTCTCACCAAATCTAATACTAACATTCCACTTCTCATTGAGTAAGTAGTCCATTCAATTCTCACCAAATCTAATACTAACATTCCACTTCTCATTGAGTAAGTAGTCCATTCAATTCTCACCAAATCTAATACTAACATTCCACTTCTCATTGAGTAAGTAGTCCATTCAATTCTCACCAAATCTAATACTAACATTCCACTTCTCATTGAGTAAGTAGTCCATTCAATTCTCACCAAATCTAATACTAACATTCCACTTCTCATTGAGTAAGTAGTCCATTCAATTCTCACCAAATCTAATACTAACATTCCACTTCTCATTGAGTAAGTAGTCCATTCAATTCTCACCAAATCTAATACTAACATTCCACTTCTCATTGAGTAAGTAGTCCATTCAATTCTCACCAAATCTAATACTAACATTCCACTTCTCATTGAGTAAGTAGTCCATTCAATTCTCACCAAATCTAATACTAACATTCCACTTCTCATTGAGTAAGTAGTCCATTCAATTCTCACCAAATCTAATACTAACATTCCACTTCTCATTGAGTAAGTAGTCCATTCAATTCTCACCAAATCTAATACTAACATTCCACTTCTCATTGAGTAAGTAGTCCATTCAATTCTCACCAAATCTAATACTAAACATTCCACTTCTCATTGAGTAAGTAGTCCATTCAATTCTCACCAAATCTAATACAAACATTCCACTTCTCATTGAGTAAGTAGTCCATTCAATTCTCACCAAATCTAATACTAACATTCCACTTCTCATTGAGTAAGTAGTCCATTCAATTCTCACCAAATCTAATACTAACATTCCACTTCTCATTGAGTAAGTAGTCCATTCAATTCTCACCAAATCTAATACTAACATTCCACTTCTCATTGAGTAAGTAGTCCATTCAATTCTCACCAAATCTAATACTAACATTCCACTTCTCATTGAGTAAGTAGTCCATTCAATTCTCACCAAATCTAATACAAACATTCCACTTCTCATTGAGTAAGTAGTCCATTCAATTCTCACCAAATCTAATACTAGCATTCCACTTCTCATTGAGTAAGTAGTCCATTCAATTCTCACCAAATCTAATACTAACATTCCACTTCTCATTGAGTAAGTAGTCCATTCAATTCTCACCAAATCTAATACTAACATTCCACTTCTCATTGAGTAAGTAGTCCATTCAATTCTCACCAAATCTAATACTAACATTCCACTTCTCATTGAGTAAGTAGTCCATTCAATTCTCACCAAATCTAATACTAACATTCCACTTCTCATTGAGTAAGTAGTCCATTCAATTCTCACCAAATCTAATACTAACATTCCACTTCTCATTGAGTAAGTAGTCCATTCAATTCTCACCAAATCTAATACTAACATTCCACTTCTCATTGAGTAAGTAGTCCATTCAATTCTCACCAAATCTAATACTAACATTCCACTTCTCATTGAGTAAGTAGTCCATTCAATTCTCACCAAATCTAATACTAACATTCCACTTCTCATTGAGTAAGTAGTCCATTCAATTCTCACCAAATCTAATACTAACATTCCACTTCTCATTGTGTAAGTAGTCCATTCAATTCTCACCAAATCTAATACTAACATTCCACTTCTCATTGAGTAAGTAGTCCATTCAATTCTCACCAAATCTAATACTAACATTCCACTTCTCATTGAGTAAGTAGTCCATTCAATTCTCACCAAATCTAATACTAACATTCCACTTCTCATTGAGTAAGTAGTCCATTCAATTCTCACCAAATCTAATACTAACATTCCACTTCTCATTGTGTAAGTAGTCCATTCAATTCTCACCAAATCTAATACTAACATTCCACTTCTCATTGAGTAAGTAGTCCATTCAATTCTCACCAAATCTAATACTAACATTCCACTTCTCATTGTGTAAGTAGTCCATTCAATTCTCACCAAATCTAATACTAAACATTCCACTTCTCATTGAGTAAGTAGTCCATTCAATTCTCACCAAATCTAATACTAGCATTCCACTTCTCATTGAGTAAGTAGTCCATTCAATTCTCACCAAATCTAATACTAACATTCCACTTCTCATTGAGTAAGTAGTCCATTCAATTCTCACCAAATCTAATACTAGCATTCCACTTCTCATTGAGTAAGTAGTCCATTCAACTCTCACCAAATCTAATACTAACATTCCACTTCTCATTGAGTAAGTAGTCCATTCAATTCTCACCAAATCTAATACTAGCATTCCACTTCTCATTGAGTAAGTAGTCCATTCAATTCTCACCAAATCTAATACTAACATTCCACTTCTCATTGAGTAAGTAGTCCATTCAATTCTCACCAAATCTAATACTAACATTCCACTTCTCATTGAGTAAGTAGTCCATTCAATTCTCACCAAATCTAATACTAACATTCCACTTCTCATTGAGTAAGTAGTCCATTCAATTCTCACCAAATCTAATACTAAACATTCCACTTCTCATTGAGTAAGTAGTCCATTCAACTCTCACCAAATCTAATACTAGCATTCCACTTCTCATTGAGTAAGTAGTCCATTCAATTCTCACCAAATCTAATACTAACATTCCACTTCTCATTGAGTAAGTAGTCCATTCAATTCTCACCAAATCTAATACTAACATTCCACTTCTCATTGAGTAAGTAGTCCATTCAACTCTCACCAAATCTAATACTAACATTCCACTTCTCATTGAGTAAGTAGTCCATTCAATTCTCACCAAATCTAATACTAACATTCCACTTCTCATTGAGTAAGTAGTCCATTCAATTCTCACCAAATCTAATACAAACATTCCACTTCTCATTGAGTAAGTAGTCCATTCAATTCTCACCAAATCTAATACTAACATTCCACTTCTCATTGAGTAAGTAGTCCATTCAATTCTCACCAAATCTAATACTAACATTCCACTTCTCATTGAGTAAGTAGTCCATTCAATTCTCACCAAATCTAATACAAACATTCCACTTCTCATTGAGTAAGTAGTCCATTCAATTCTCACCAAATCTAATACTAACATTCCACTTCTCATTGAGTAAGTAGTCCATTCAATTCTCACCAAATCTAATACTAACATTCCACTTCTCATTGAGTAAGTAGTCCATTCAATTCTCACCAAATCTAATACAAACATTCCACTTCTCATTGAGTAAGTAGTCCATTCAATTCTCACCAAATCTAATACTAACATTCCACTTCTCATTGAGTAAGTAGTCCATTCAATTCTCACCAAATCTAATACTAACATTCCACTTCTCATTGAGTAAGTAGTCCATTCAATTCTCACCAAATCTAATACTAACATTCCACTTCTCATTGAGTAAGTAGTCCATTCAATTCTCACCAAATCTAATACTAACATTCCACTTCTCATTGAGTAAGTAGTCCATTCAATTCTCACCAAATCTAATACTAACATTCCACTTCTCATTGAGTAAGTAGTCCATTCAATTCTCACCAAATCTAATACTAACATTCCACTTCTCATTGAGTAAGTAGTCCATTCAATTCTCACCAAATCTAATACTAACATTCCACTTCTCATTGAGTAAGTAGTCCATTCAATTCTCACCAAATCTAATACAAACATTCCACTTCTCATTGAGTAAGTAGTCCATTCAATTCTCACCAAATCTAATACTAGCATTCCACTTCTCATTGAGTAAGTAGTCCATTCAATTCTCACCAAATCTAATACAAACATTCCACTTCTCATTGAGTAAGTAGTCCATTCAATTCTCACCAAATCTAATACTAGCATTCCACTTCTCATTGAGTAAGTAGTCCATTCAATTCTCACCAAATCTAATACTAACATTCCACTTCTCATTGAGTAAGTAGTCCATTCAATTCTCACCAAATCTAATACTAACATTCCACTTCTCATTGAGTAAGTAGTCCATTCAATTCTCACCAAATCTAATACTAACATTCCACTTCTCATTGAGTAAGTAGTCCATTCAATTCTCACCAAATCTAATACTAGCATTCCACTTCTCATTGTGTAAGTAGTCCATTCAATTCTCACCAAATCTAATACTAACATTCCACTTCTCATTGAGTAAGTAGTCCATTCAATTCTCACCAAATCTAATACTAACATTCCACTTCTCATTGAGTAAGTAGTCCATTCAATTCTCACCAAATCTAATACTAGCATTCCACTTCTCATTGAGTAAGTAGTCCATTCAATTCTCACCAAATCTAATACTAGCATTCCACTTCTCATTGAGTAAGTAGTCCATTCAATTCTCACCAAATCTAATACTAGCATTCCACTTCTCATTGAGTAAGTAGTCCATTCAATTCTCACCAAATCTAATACTAGCATTCCACTTCTCATTGAGTAAGTAGTCCATTCAATTCTCACCAAATCTAATACTAACATTCCACTTCTCATTGTGTAAGTAGTCCATTCAATTCTCACCAAATCTAATACAAACATTCCACTTCTCATTGAGTAAGTAGTCCATTCAATTCTCACCAAATCTAATACTAACATTCCACTTCTCATTGTGTAAGTAGTCCATTCAATTCTCACCAAATCTAATACAAACATTCCACTTCTCATTGAGTAAGTAGTCCATTCAATTCTCACCAAATCTAATACTAACATTCCACTTCTCATTGAGTAAGTAGTCCATTCAATTCTCACCAAATCTAATACTAACATTCCACTTCTCATTGAGTAAGTAGTCCATTCAATTCTCACCAAATCTAATACTAACATTCCACTTCTCATTGAGTAAGTAGTCCATTCAATTCTCACCAAATCTAATACTAACATTCCACTTCTCATTGAGTAAGTAGTCCATTCAATTCTCACCAAATCTAATACTAACATTCCACTTCTCATTGAGTAAGTAGTCCATTCAATTCTCACCAAATCTAATACTAACATTCCACTTCTCATTGTGTAAGTAGTCCATTCAACTCTCACCAAATCTAATACTAACATTCCACTTCTCATTGTGTAAGTAGTCCATTCAATTCTCACCAAATCTAATGATAGCATTCCAGTTCTTCTTGCTTTATTATACATTTATATTCTCTATATTAGGATCTATAAAAACACCTTATTGCCAAATGTTTCTGTTTTGTCTGAGATACTCCCAGTAAAGGGCCACCTTTGTCTTTTAGAAAATAAGCATTAAGGACAAAAGATGTGAGCTTCTCATTAAAAAACAAAACAACAGAAGATTGGTCGAGTGGCATGCACACTTGGGTGGCAGACTGAGGGTCATGGGTTTGAATCTTCGTGAAGGCAGTGATTTGTTCCCAGGGCCAAGGTTGTCCTTGTGTCCACCCATCTCGGAATAGGTACCTGACACTAGTTTGGGAAACAAAGGCGGCTGGGAATAGTATTGTCCCTCATAACCATGGCCTGTGAATGCTGCATCACTTGCAAATGTGTTGCATCAGAACGTAGAATGCAATAATCTTCTGTATAGAAGGAGCATCTGTAATAAATAAGACAAGACTGCCATACAGTTTTCTCAACAGTTTTCTTAGTGTTTTATTTAGTTTTAATTTTTTCTAAAATTGAATTATTACATATATCACAGGTCTACTTTTCTTGACTATAGATTCTTTTGTGTAGGTTACTGATTATTTCATTATAAAAGTTGTGTTCCTCAGCTTCCTGGTCATAACAATCACCTCTTAGACCAACATAACAATCACCTTTTAGACCAACATAACAATCACCTTTTAGACCAACATAACAATCACCTTTTAGACCAACATAACAATCACCTTTTGGACCAACATAACAATCACCTTTTAGACCAACATAACAATCACCTTTTAGACCAACATAACAATCACCTTTTGGACCAACATAACAATCACCTTTTGGACCAACATAACAATCACCTCTTAGACCAACATAACAATCACCTTTTGGACCAACATAACAATCACCTCTTAGACCAACATAACAATCACCTTTTGGACCAACATAACAATCACCTTTTAGACCAACATAACAATCACCTTTTGGACCAACATAACAATCACCTCTTAGACCAACATAACAATCACCTTTTGGACCAACATAACAATCACCTTTTAGACCAACATAACAATCACCTTTTGGACCAACATAACAATCACCTTTTGGACCAACATAACAATCACCTTTTAGACCAACATAACAATCACCTTTTGGACCAACATAACAATCACCTTTTGGACCAACATAACAATCACCTTTTAGACCAACATAACAATCACCTTTTGGACCAACATAACAATCACCTTTTGGACCAACATAACAATCACCTTTTAGACCAACATAACAATCACCTTTTGGACCAACATAACAATCACCTCTTAGACCAACATAACAATCACCTCTTAGACCAACATAACAATCACCTTTTAGACCAACATAACAATCACCTTTTGGACCAACATAACAATCACCTTTTAGACCAACATAACAATCACCTTTTGGACCAACATAACAATCACCTTTTGGACCAACATAACAATCACCTTTTAGACCAACATAACAATCACCTTTTGGACCAACATAACAATCACCTTTTGGACCAACATAACAATCACCTCTTAGACCAACATAACAATCACCTTTTGGACCAACATAACAATCACCTTTTAGACCAACATAACAATCACCTCTTAGACCAACATAACAATCACCTCTTAGACCAACATAACAATCACCTTTTAGACCAACATAACAATCACCTTTTAGACCAACATAACAATCACCTTTTGGACCAACATAACAATCATCTCTTAGACCAACATAACAATCACCTTTTGGACCAACATAACAATCACCTTTTAGACCAACATAACAATCACCTCTTAGACCAACATAACAATCACCTCTTAGACCAACATAACAATCACCTTTTAGACCAACATAACAATCATCTCTTAGACCAACATAACAATCACCTTTTGGACCAACATAACAATCACCTTTTAGACCAACATAACAATCACCTTTTAGACCAACATAACAATCACCTTTTGGACCAACATAACAATCACCTTTTGGACCAACATAACAATCACCTCTTAGACCAACATAACAATCACCTTTTGGACCAACATAACAATCACCTCTTAGACCAACATAACAATCACCTTTTGGACCAACATAACAATCACCTTTTAGACCAACATAACAATCACCTCTTAGACCAACATAACAATCACCTTTAAGACCAACATAACAATCACCTTTTGGACCAACATAACAATCACCTTTTGGACCAACATAACAATCACCTTTTAGACCAACATAACAATCACCTTTTAGACCAACATAACAATCACCTTTTGGACCAACATAACAATCACCTTTTAGACCAACATAACAATCACCTTTTGGACCAACATAACAATCACCTCTTAGACCAACATAACAATCACCTTTTGGACCAACATAACAATCACCTTTTGGACCAACATAACAATCACCTTTTGGACCAACATAACAATCACCTTTTGGACCAACATAACAATCACCTTTTGGACCAACATAACAATCACCTTTTGGACCAACATAACAATCACCTTTTGGACCAACATAACAATCACCTTTTAGACCAACATAACAATCACCTTTTAGACCAACATAACAATCACCTCTTAGACCAACATAACAATCACCTTTTGGACCAACATAACAATCACCTTTTAGACCAACATAACAATCACCTTTTGGACCAACATCACAATCACCTCTTAGACCAACATAACAATCACCTTTTGGACCAACATAACAATCACCTCTTAGACCAACATAACAATCACCTTTTAGACCAACATAACAATCACCTTTTAGACCAACATAACAATCACCTTTTGGACCAACATAACAATCACCTCTTAGACCAACATAACAATCACCTTTTAGACCAACATAACAATCACCTCTTAGACCAACATAACAATCACCTCTTAGACCAACATAACAATCACCTTTTAGACCAACATAACAATCACCTTTTAGACCAACATAACAATCACCTCTTAGACCAACATAACAATCACCTTTTGGACCAACATAACAATCACCTCTTAGACCAACATAACAATCACCTTTTAGACCAACATAACAATCACCTTTTAGACCAACATAACAATCACCTTTTGGACCAACATAACAATCACCTCTTAGACCAACATAACAATCACCTTTTAGACCAACATAACAATCACCTCTTAGACCAACATAACAATCACCTCTTAGACCAACATAACAATCACCTCTTAGACCAACATAACAATCACCTTTTAGACCAACATAACAATCACCTTTTAGACCAACATAACAATCACCTTTTAGACCAACATAACAATCACCTCTTAGACCAACATAACAATCACCTCTTAGACCAACATAACAATCACCTTTTAGACCAACATAACAATCACCTTTTAGACCAACATAACAATCACCTCTTAGACCAACATAACAATCACCTCTTAGACCAACATAACAATCACCTTTTAGACCAACATAACAATCATCTCTTAGACCAACATAACAATCACCTTTTAGACCAACATAACAATCACCTTTTAGACCAACATAACAATCATCTCTTAGACCAACATAACAATCACCTTTTAGACCAACATAACAATCACCTCTTAGACCAACATAACAATCACCTTTTAGACCAACATAACAATCATCTCTTAGACCAACATAACAATCACCTCTTAGACCAACATAACAATCACCTTTTAGACCAACATAACAATCATCTCTTAGACCAACATAACAATCACCTTCTAGACCAACATACCATCACCTTTAAGACCAACATAACAATTTGTTTTATTTCAGTGTCCAAGCTGTAGACAGTAAAAATGGAACATCGTCCATTGTAACTGTTACAGTTGTTGTGTGCCCTAGCTGTAACGGCCATGGAGACTGCAATATAAATTTGACCAGAGAGGAGGAGTACCTTGGAGGAAAATTCTTGGTCAACTTGTGCATGTGCTGGGTGGCTTACGCAGGTAAAATATTTACTGATAGATATATACAGAGTCAACAGTGGAACCAAACATGTGCTTGGCCTCTTCTATTTACAAAGCTTTAAATTATGAATCCTTTGAAAATGTTTGATTGTACCTGCTATACTAAATGGATGTTAATCTCACAAGAGAGTCCTTGTAAATCATAGATAGCATTTTATTGTTTTAGGACATTGGAAAAGATACTAAACGAACCATTATCTAGTTTCCCTTTGAGTAGTATAATAAACATTTTATTAACCCAAGCAGAAAAAAAGAAGTCAGTTTATATGCACACATTTTTTTCTTTTTATAGTTTACCTACCACCAGTCTTCTTTAAAAAGTTGGTTTTGTCTTATATAAATATCTTAAGGAAAGAAAACAAATGTGCAAAGAATTGATGATTGACACTTAAATTTAATTGCAGTTTCTTGTTTCATTTATATTGCTAGCAGTTCAATGTGTGGAAACGTTTTTCTATTTTTTTTACAAAAATTCCTTAATTGTCTGTAGGTAATGACTGTGAAAGAGAAGTAAATGGTTGTCTGTCTTCACCATGTTCTGAGCAACAAACATGCAGAGATTTGTCAGCAGCAGAGCAAGGCAATAACGCCACTGGCTATGAGTGTGGACCATGTCCCAGTGGATACACTAAACAGAATTCTACTTGTAGTGGTAGGATATTTGTTAACTTAAGATTATAGATCAATTCCAATCCTGTGTGGTGGATTGTTGTAAAATTTGATGATTGTGATTGATATACTCTTTAAAAGGAAAATAGCTATTTTGTAAATAATATGATGTGCTATATATAATTTTCTTATTATCTAAGATCAATTTTAAAAACATGTATTCACATTGAATAAAACCTTTTGTCATCATATCAGTTGGGTTTATTATGAATGTAAAGATTTGTATAAAATAAACGTTGTCAAAAGTGCATTTATGCTTAATATAATGACTCTCTGTAATAATAGCCACGCTTTATTTAGTCTGTACAGAGATTGTGTGAGGTTATTTAATTTTTATATTTCCATAGGCTTGGCTAGGGCAGAAAAAGTGGACTCTGCAGAAAGTGTATACAATAATAAAAAAAATCTTCAGTAATCAAGATATTGAAAATCTGAACATCTAAAAATAGCATAATTCTTTCTCAAATGCTGTACAAAATTTACATAACGCATTTGAGGAATTTTTATCAAATTTTAAAAACCAATTTGGTAAATGATCTTGCCAGTATCTGCTCACGTAAAACTTGTTCGTTTTTACAAATATACATAGTCAATTCACTAAAGACTTAGTCCCCATTTTTCCCCTCAAAAAATGACTCAAACAAATTACGAACAAAAAACAATCATATACCTGGGTTTCAATGTTTGTCATTTGAATTTATTATCTGAATATTGTTAGCATATTTTTTGCTTAAATTGTATGAAAACCTCTGGCTTATTCATTGTGCACTTGTTAGGATTTAAACAGGGAAAGCCAGTACAGACACAAGAAATAAATTATCTAAATCCCTGTTGTAGTGGAACAACAGACTGTCATACATGTTGAACAATCAGTGGACTATAGATGTATATATTACTGTCATGCATGTTGAACAATCAGTGGACTATAGATGTATAAATTACTGTCATACATGTTGAACAATCAGTGGACTATAGATGTATATATTACTGTCATACAAGTTGAACAATCAGTGGACTATAGATGTATATATTACTGTCAAAACAACTAACTTTTATGTGACACATCCAAACAGGTTCTCTTATGAAATGTTACACACAAAAATAGTATAAAAGGAAAGGTTAATGCCATACTTAATATATAATATTGTCTCCCTATAAGTTCAAACCCTTGATAGAATTTTCTTGTAGATATTAACCCAGAACTTGTCCTCTTGTTTCAGATATCAATGAATGTGTGGTGAATGGCACCAACAGTACCTACCCAGCCTGTTCTGGCAATTCATACTGTATCAACTCTGTGGGCTCCTATTCTTGTCAGTGTAATGTGGGCTACAGACAAGTCAACGAGATGTGCATAGGTAGAGTTTTTGTTTGAAGTCTTACTCTGGGAAAAATGTGCCAGTTTCATTGAATATTGCATATTATAGCAACAAATTAAGAGACGCAAGCTGGCATGATTTGGTCATGTGCTGTAACATGACAGTCTGACAAAATCATCCTTCAAAGCTCTGTAGAAGGGGGATGAAGAGGTCGACTGGAAAAGTTGGCTTGACGACATAAAATATTGGACAGGGATGAGTTTGAATGAATTACTGGTCATTGCTCAAGATAGGCAAATGTGGAGATCGTTGTCTGTTGATGTGTCCATGCGCACCTCCCAACTACCGAAAGGGTCACAGGTCTGATGATGATGATGATGATATACATATATGTATGAAGAGATAATTTTAACTGCTTGTTACTGAATTCAGGTTCAAAATCTTGAAAATCTTGTCTATGAAGTACAACCTTGTGTAATTTTTATTGATTTTTATATTGTTTATATTTTCTATAGCAACTATCCAAAGTTTAGTTGTTAAATATATTTTTAAAAATCTTATATTACTTCCCAGACATCGACGAATGTGCTGAAAAAACACACAAATGCCAGCAAATTTGTAACAACAATGATGGCGGTTATCAATGTGCCTGTTATGAGGGTAGCACTCTGGATACAAAAGATAATCAAACATGCAAAGCAGGTAACTATAACTAATTTATGTAAGAAACATTGTTTAAGAAACCTACATGAAAAAGGGCATATCTTTTATTGACTAATATTTTTAAGCCTGTTTCTTATTTTGGCAGGTGGTATGTGTTAAATGATAAATTTTTTTGCTTTTGAGATTAAATTTGTCCAAGTTCTCCAGATCTGACTTTTTTGATAGCTTAGTCTTGCAGTATATTGTATTCTTTCAAAGTTTTTTATATTTTCTCAGTAATAGGCTGTTAATTTTGCACAGATCCATATTGTATGCACAGTCAAATGTTTAGAGAGTCATCACTAATTCATTGGCCATTTAGTGAGAACATCCCTATAAAAATGAAAGATTAACACTTTTGTTTTTAGTTCACTTAATGTGAGCAAGGTCTTTAGGGAAAATGAAATAAAAGTAGTTGTGATATAATGACAATCATGGTAAAATAACTCTTCATAGTATCACTATGTTCCAGTAACTGTGGATTGAACTCTTGTTATGAGTTGAAGACCCAACGATTCTGTCTGTTTTGAAAGTTTTAGAATACATTACTGTAGGATTTAAAACTAAAACATCATTGTTGATGGAAGAGTTTATGCTATTGAAATTCAGAACCAGATTATCAATAAATCCTAAAAGAATAATATAATAGCACAGGGGCATGCCCTGGGCTGGTGCACCGAGAATCATAGGTTCGAATCTCTGTGAAAGCAGGGATTTGTTCTTGGGGCTAAGGGTGTCCCTGAGTCCACCCAGCTCCATATGAGTACTTGACACTAGTTATGGAAACAAAGGTGGCTGGGCATTGTGTCAAACAATCTCCTCATAAGGCACACAACCCCATGAACGCTGCATCACTTGTCAGTAGACTACTATGTTCTTGGGGTTTCTTATTAGAATGTAGGAAGCAAGAGTCTTCTGCAATAGAAGGAGCATCAGTAATGTTTTTTTAAAAAATTTTTTAATTAATTAATTATTCAATTTTTAAAAGTATAAGTAATTACTACAAGAGCAGTTTATGGTATGCATGATGTAGTATAAATAATTTATTTTGGATTATTCATTTATCAAAGTTCATGTTCAATGAGATCATTAAAAAAAAATTAAGTAAATTAAAGCTCAGTAATTCACTTTCATTTCTAGACACTGGAACGACCTGCAACCCAGAATGTAGTCACATTTGTGTAAAGAAGAATACTACATTATCTTGTGCTTGCAAATCTGGATACAAACTCAATTCTGACAATACTTCTTGTTCAGGTACGTTTTTCTATCAAATTGATCAATAAATATTCTGACAGTATTTCTTGTTCAGGAATGTTTTTCTATCAAATTTATCAATCAATACTCTACCATAAGGCTTGACATTTCTTCAAGGCAATACACTTACTGGCTGACATTTCAATATTTATTTGACATCTCGGACCTATTCACTTGAAGCTCTACATTTCATTTATCACCTCTTTTTTTCCACCGTGTCATTTTCTTGTAATGAAGATTTTCAAATAGAGGAATACTACTTAAAAATATTTTTACAGAGCATTTTAAAAAACATCTAATTTCATTCAGGAAATGGATTGCTTAAATTTTGTGTGTGTTTAAAAGCAATCTATTTCATGCCATTTACTCACTGATGGTCCTGAATTAACTGTAGAGGCATGAGGGGAAAAAATCAGTGGTGCAAACATTTTATTTTAATTGGTCAAAATGAACAAACAGATGTACTCATAGTGAGACAGACTAATGCACTTGTTATTTTAACCCACCTTTGATCATGTATGCCTCACACTGTTACAGCTCTTAACATCTGTTAATAGGGTCATGATCATGTGTGCCTCACACTGTTACAGCTCTTAACATCTGTTAATAGGGTCATGATCATGTATGCCTCACACTGACAGCTCTTAACATCTGTTAATAGGGTCATGATCATGTATGCCTCACACTGTGTTACAGCTCTTAACATCTGTTAACATATTTGAAATCCTTAAACCCCAAAATAGTATTTTCAAACAATTTACCCGTACTTTTTTGAAAAAAAAATCAAATAATTTATTCAAAATATCAAGGTATTTAATGTACCAAACAGGTTGAAAGATATGTTTGGATTATAATTAAAAGCTGTTGCTAGCTGTGACTGGTTTTGAAATAAGTGGATTTTTTGTCAGGTGTTATATATTAAAAGTTTTCAGTTCACAAGGGAAACTGTTCCACCAACATAAATGTTAATAGGATTCCCTGAACCCCCAACCAAAAAACAACTTATATTTAGAAACTTAAACAAAAATATTGTAACAATAGCAATGACCTGTTTCCACTTGCAGACATTGATGAGTGTACAACAGGCAACAAGCCGTGCAGTCAAGCATGTCAGAACACAGATGGAGGCTTTAAATGTTCCTGTTACCTGGGCTTCAAGCTTCTTAGTGATGGAGTGTCTTGTCAAAGTAGGTCTCACTAGCCCATGTAGTGGAACTTGATGTTTAACTTACAAACTGAAGTTGAGATTCTTTACAATCAATTAAATTTTGTTTTAGACTTGAATACTCAAAGTATAAAATCATAGAAATTTAATAAAAGGAACAGGTTTATAAAATAATTGATAAAAACATAGGTAACAAAAGTAAGAGAATGGCAATAAATAACAAAATAAAGACAATGTAACAAACATTTAAATGGCAATTACTCTTCTAGCATCAACAGCTTTACTATGGAAATTAACTTATGTAATATCAACAAAATGTGAATACATATTACCCTGGCAGTCATTATACTTATTGTGTAATGGTGCCAGCCTTGCTATGGTGATAACTTATCTTTTATCAACAGAATGTGAAAATCCTTACTATGGCAACAACTGCTCCAGCCAGTGTATCTGCAATGGGCAGGGGACATGTGACAACATCAAGGGATGCATCTGCAAAGCTGGTTGGACGGGCACCAACTGTAACAATGACGTGGATGAGTGCGCCACTAACTCCAGTGCATGTCCCAATGGTCAGATCTGCACCAACACCCTGGGCTCATACACCTGCTCTTGTCCATCAGGTTATACCAAAGATGGTAACAATTGTAAAGGTAAGTCAGGTGTTATTACCATTTAATGAATGATTGGTGCATCTTCTGATGGGAAATGCTTATGGGCGTACTGACACCTTTAACTATTAACATGGCAATGATCTGTTTAGCTGATTCTCAGCTTGGTTTTGATTGTACATCACTGAGATCCAAGAAAGGTTTTCAAAACTCATGTTCTTTGGCCACACACTTTACCTGGGCTATGACAGGAATTAATGCAAAGATGATATAACAGAAGGAGATTTCAAGTTATTTCATAGTCTCATCAATAAATCTTGTCCCTTTACGTGTGTTAAAAAAGAGAAAACAATTTGATATCACTTGATTGTTAAACAACCTCAACAATTTTTCAGCCTATTTTCTCAACATCTAAGTATTTTTAAAAATATTTTAGAGTTATTTATTTTGCTATTGTTTTTCTTAATCAAATGGTAGTTATTGAGAGAACGCTTTGTTTCAAAAACATTTTTTCTTCACAGATATCAATGAATGCTTGGATGTGCTGACCCATAACTGCACCTTATCAGTGGAAGATTGTGTCAACAATCTAGGAGGGTACTCTTGTGCCTGTAGAAGTGGTTATGCTCGCAAAGCCAATAAAGTTTGTGAAGGTACCCCATCAATTACATTTACTTTATTAGACTTATTTGGGATAATTGCTGAAATGATTTTTAAAAACAAATGTACACTAATGTAATTTTGTGTCCCCCTTCCAATGCTAGAATTATACTAGCACTCACGTTTAGTGAATTTTGTTCCATTTCAGATATTGATGAGTGCACCTCTGGCACAAATGATTGTGAACACTTGTGTGAGAATGTGCCAGGACAATACAATTGTTACTGTCGTTATGGTTTCAAGCTTGACATCGACAGAGCTCACTGTGTACAAGGTACCTGCTAGTATTGGTCTTGTTTAAAAAACTGCTAGTATTGGTCTTGTTTAAATAACTGCTAGTATTGGTCTTGTTTAAATAACTGCCAGTATTGGTCTTGTTTAAATACCTGCTAGTATTGGTCTTGTTTAAATACCTGCTAGTATTGGTCTTGTTTAAATAACTGCTGGTATTGGTCTTGTTTAAATAACTGCTAGTATTGGTCTTGTCTAAATAACTGCTAGTATTGGTCTTGTCTAAATAACTGCTAGTATTGGTCTTGTTTAAATAACTGCTAGTATTGGTCTTGTCTAAATAACTGCTAGTATTGGTCTTGTCTAAATAACTGCTAGTATTGGTCTTGTTTAAATAACTGCTAGTATTGGTCTTGTTTAAATAACTGCTAGTATTGGTCTTGTCTAAATAACTGCTAGTATTGGTCTTGTCTAAATAACTGCTAGTATTGGTCTTGTTTAAATAACTGCTAGTATTGGTCTTGTCTAAATAACTGCTAGTATTGGTCTTGTTTAAATAACTGCTAGTATTGGTCTTGTTTAAATAACTGCTAGTATTGGTCTTGTCTAAATAACTGCTAGTATTGGTCTTGTTTAAATAATTGCTAGTATTGGTCTTGTTTAAATAACTGCTAGTATTGGTCTTGTTTAAATACCTGTTTGTATTGGTCTTGTTTAAATAACTGCTAGTATTGGTCTTGTTTAAATAACTGCTAGTATTGGTCTTGTTTAAATAACTGCTAGTATTGGTCTTGTTTAAATACCTGTTTGTATTGGTCTTGTTTAAATAACTGCTAGTATTGGTCTTGTTTAAATACCTGTTTGTATTGGTCTTGTTTAAATAACTGCTAGTATTGGTCTTGTTTAAATAACTGCTAGTATTGGTCTTGTTTAAATAACTGCTAGTATTGGTCTTTTTTAAATAACTTCTAGTATTGGTCTGGTTTAACAAACTGCTTGTATTGGTCTTGTTTAAATAACTGCTAGTATGGGTCTTGTTTAAATAACTGCTAGTATTGGTCTTGTTTAAATAACTTCTAGTATTGGTCTGGTTTAACAAACTGCTTGTATTGGTCTTGTTTAAATAACTGCTAGTATGGGTCTTGTTTAAATAACTGCTAGTATTGGTCTTGTTTAAATAACTTCTAGTATTGGTCTGGTTTAACAAACTGCTTGTATTGGTCTTGTTTAAATAACTGCTAGTATTGGTCTTGTTTAAATACCTGCTAGTATTGGTCTTGTTTAAATAAATGCTAGTATTGGTCTTGTTTAAATACCTGCTAGTATTGGTCTTGTTTAAATAACTGCTAGTATTGGTCTTGTTTAAATACCTGCTAGTATTGGTCTTGTTTAAATAACTGCTAGTATTGGTCTTGTTTAAATAACTGCTAGTATTGGTCTTGTTTAAATATCTGCTAGTATTGGTCTTGTTTAAATAACTGCTAGTATTGGTCTTGTTTAAATAACTGCTGGTATTGGTCTTGTTTAAATACCTGCTAGTATTGGTCTTGTATAAAAAATTTGTTTTTTAAAATTAAATAAGTGATGTCAGCATGATGAAAAGAAACTCGTTCAGCATCCAACCTTAATGTTAAAAATGTGATTTAAACTTATCAAATCATCGCATAACAACATATACAGAATAAACCTTTGTATTGATATCCATTGATGACATTACAGAGAAGGATGTGTGTGCTGGTGTAACAACGCTAAACTGCACCCAAAACTGCACTGTGGATTGGAAGACTAACATACCCTCATGCTTCTGTGTCAGTGGGTACGAGCTGGTAGGCAAGGAGCAATGTCAAGGTAAGTTTCAGCTAGGCTTTAGCCACTTAGATGTAATATTAGCCTCTCAGATGTAATATTAGCCACTCAGATATAATATTATCCACTCAGATATAATATTAGCCACTCAGATATAATATTAGCCACTCAGATATAATATTATCCACTCAGATATAATATTAGCCACTCAGATATAATATTAGCCACTCAGATATAATATTAGCCACTCAGATATAATATTAGCCACTCGAATATAATATTAGCCACTCAGATATAGTATTAGCCACTCAGATATAATATTAGCCACTCAGATATAATATTATCCACTCAGATATAATATTAGCCACTCAGATATAATATTAGCCACTCAGATATAATATTAGCCACTCAGATATAATATTAGCCACTCGGATATAATATTAGCCACTCAGATATAATATTAGCCACTCAGATATAATATTAGCCACTCAGACATAATATTAGCCACTCTAATTTAATTTTAGCCAATTTTTGTTAATGTACACTTAAGTCAAATTTTAAATTTTCAAAAAATCACATTCTGATAAATTACAATTAAAAAAGGGGATATTTTAAATTATTGAAACAAGGATTGAAGTATTTTCAATGTACATACTGTTTCCTGCAAAAAACTTTTAAATGTACGTTTTGAGTAAAATTTCTTGAAATCAATAAAAATTCACTTATTAAAAGAGCTTTTAAAAGCTCTCTGATCATCCAATTTGGACAAATGACAGATGTTATGATCTTAATTAAATATTTAAAAAATCTTTTTTTAAAAAAAGGACACACTTTTAACATAATCACTACTTTTAGTTATGTCTCATATATAAGGGATTTATAGTCAAAAACTTTGTTTTTACAGCTATTTTTTTAAAACTTATAATAAAAACTCTTTAAAATTCAAGTCTGAAGCCCACACATCTTTTTTACCACTATTTTTTTTATCACTATTTTTTTTATACCCAACACCTCATAAGCACCCGCCCAACGTTTTATACCACAGTGATGTGTTCACGTGGTGAACTCATGGATGTCAACAAAGCAGACGTTATGCTATCATCCCATTGCCAGTGATTCTATTCTGTAAAAATAAATGTGCAATAATTTGGTGAATTTTTTCAGACATAGATGAATGCAAATTTGAGAAACTGAATCTGTGCAGCTACAAACAGGGGTGTGTCAACACTGTTGATGGCTACAGTTGTTCCTGTCTTGCTGGCACCCAACTGGACAATGATAAGAGAACATGTATTGGTGAGTGTTGACATGACATTGTCATGATACTTAGAGTGGCCATCAGAGAGGGCTCTTAGATTGAATGATATCATTCATCTACATATGCATGGATAGTTGAGGATTTAAGAAAATGAGACACACAAACACACAAGATCCTTAAAACATGCAGTCCTGGTTGTACATGAAGTTTAAATTTGGGTTAATTGTTTATACATTTTTTTTCTTCTTTAGTGACAAGGCATGTTAAAACATTAACCTATAACAAACATAAGAGCTGATTTTAGAAAGATAGAACATTTATTACACAAGTCAATTAATCATTTTTGCATTTCTTGATAATAAATTTACAACTTTCAAATGAATGCTAAATCTACAGAGTTATAAAGTGTTTCTTTGGTGCTAAATTAATTTTGGGAAAACAATATCACGTTGTTAAAATTTAAACAAATTTCATCACATTGTCACCATGACTTTTACCCAAATACAGATTCCTTTCTCACCACAGCTTGGTTTCATGCAGCCTAGGTTGTATACCAATTAAGGCTGAGGGACCCTTTGACCACTGTCAGTCAGAGCAGAGGTTCTTTCAAACAACATGGGCCAATATTAATTTCTACCTCTTTCCATAAAAATTCTTCTCAGTTGTCAGTTGGCCAAAGAAAAATTAAAAACCTCCCCCATCCATTCAGTGTTGAAACTAGGTTGTGTGCTGCCTGGTGTGAGCCAAGACATTTTGCAGCCCCCTCACCCTACAAACAAATTTTCTGCTGATGGTTAAGACAGCAACCCCCTCCACTAACATAGAAATAATGTGTTAGCCTTGGAGCTAAGCTCCACCCTTCTTGGACCTTTTTGATGTCGCCATATTGAAATATGTATGATTATAACAATAGCTTATAGCCTCTGAGGCAGCATACAGAGGGCTCAATGTATGAGTAAACAATTGCTGTTAGCCTCTGAGACAACAAACCAGAGGGCTCAATGTATGGCTGAACAATAGCTTGTAGCCCCTGAGGCAGCATACAGAGGGCTCAATGTATGAGTAAACAATTGCTGGTAGCCTCTGAGACAACAAACCAGAGGGCTCAATGTATGGCTGAACAATAGCTTGAAGCCCTTGAGGCAGCATACAGAGGGCTCAATGTATGAGTATCTCTATTTAGCATGTAAATTTTTATACTAGTCTGTCGCGCGTTGCGTATTATATTGAACATTTTTTTAGAATATTTTATAGATCTGTAAATGTTTATGGTAGTCTGTTGCGCGCTGCGTATTATATTGAACATAATCAATACTTTTAGTTATGTCTCATTCATAAGGGATTTATAGTCAAAAACTTTGTTTTTACAGGTTCTTTAATTATTAAATGTCCCTTAAGCTTGGAAGGTTTCATTGAATCATTTGATATATTGATATACATTGTAGTTTTATTATATAGCGGACACATGGGTAAAATACTATTTCCTGGTTATAACCCTAACCCTAACCTTAAGCCATACTTCAAAATATTCAACACTGTATTGTAGTCATATTTTCTTCGGCTCACTCATACTCTTATCTATTGTAACAAACCACTGCTAATAATTATTAACTTTTTTTTCTCAATGGAATGCTCCAGTAAAGCCTTTTGAAAAAAAAATTGATGATATGATACAATTTAGATAAATGTGAAAGAAATGCTAAGCTCTATAGGTAGGTCAGAAAAACACAATTTTTTAATGATTTAATGTTAATCAACGAGGGTTGCAAGCAATGTTCCTTCTAAGGTTCTTTGGTCCGTGGGCAAAGTAAAAAAACTCGTGTGCAAAGTTGCACAGCATCCATTTTTCTGTGCAATATTTTATGAAATTTGCTGCACGGTATCTCTAAACTGCTGCGCGGCTTCGGTCAAAGATCTGCGCACCCGCGCAGCTTAAAGTGAACATTGGTTGCAAGGTTGGGTAATTTTTGATGTATCAGGAATTTATATTTATCTAAACTGTGTCATATCATTAATTTTTTTGATATAATAAACAAAATATTTTGATTGGTTATAGCTGTGGAAAGTACCATAGTTCAACTTAAGTTTTTAGGTAAAACAACATTATATTCCATAAATAATAGCACATAGTAGAAAAAGCATTCAGATAATTTTTTTAAAAATTTTAATTTCCAAAATAATAAAAATGGATCACAATTGTATTATTTTATATTAAACCTTGGGCAGACCCCTGACATTGTTCAGAAACCCCCAAATCAATTTAAATTTTCCACGGAATAATACCGCGGACCCCTGGGGGTCCATAGGGACCACTTTAGGAACCACTGATCTAGATCAAAGGTGGCCAAACAACATCTCTTCTATGTTCACATTGCGGCTCACGTAGAATTTATGAACGCCATGTTACAAGGATTACTTGAAGATTTTCAAGCCAGGTTTAATGACCTATAGTGGTTCAATTCAGATCTCAACAATTTTTATACATTTTAAAATGGCTCTCAGTTACTATAGTTCTGGCCAACCTTGATCTAGATAGTTTAATATGGCTCTCAGTTACTATAGTTCTGGCCACCCCTGATCTAGATAGTTTAATATGGCTCTCAGTTAGTATAAGTCTGGCCACCCCTGATTTAGATAGTTTAAAATGTTATACTTCTTGTCCACATTTCAGCTTGTGGTAGTGGCAAGTGGGGTCTCAACTGTGTCAATGACTGTGCCTGTGGTATTGGTGCATCAAGCTGTGACCCTAAGACTGGCTGCGTTTGTAAAACAGGATTCACAGGTCTGTGCAGGTCACTGTAATCATACAACAGTATATCAAAGTAGTTCAGATCAGTTAGGTCTGTGTAGGTCATTGTAATCATACAACATTACATCAAAGTAGTTCAGATCAGTTAGGTCTGTGTAGGTCATTGTAATCATACAACATTACATCAAAGTAGTTCAGATCAGTTAGGTCTGTGTAGGTCACTGTATCATACAACAGTATATCAAAGTAGTTCAGATCAGTTAGGTCTGTGCAGGTCATTGTAATCATACAACAGTATATCAAATAGTTCAGATCAGTTAGGTCTGTGCAGGTCATTGTAATCATACAACAGTATATGAAAGTAGTTCAGATCAGTTAGGTCTGTGCAGGTCACTGTATCATACAACAGTATATCAAAATAGTTCAGATCTGTTAACCAAAGACTCCAAAATTTTTTTAAATAATTGGAGCAAAATATCAAGCATATTTTTTATATTCAAAATTAATCTGTTTATTTATCTTATCAAACATAATATATATTACAGACATTCCTTCTATTCAAAAGATTATTGTATCCTATGCTAATCTATGGTTTATGTCTAGTCTTTCATTTTTATTAGCAATAAATGTTTATTGTCTGTTGATTTTCCTGGTTTGTTCAGGCGAACCCCTAATCCAGTTTTATTTTGACTAATGTTTCCATAAAGTAATCTTTCCAAATTGACAAAGAAGTAAAACTAAATCAGTTCTATAGTGGGAACCAAATAAAAATGTGAAGATGGCAACAGAATGTTGAAGTACAGTCAAACCTCTCATAACATACACCTCTCTTAACGAGTAATTCGCATAACAAGCAAATTAACAAAAATAAGTTGCTCCCTTAACGAGCGAAGATTCACATAACCATTGACGCAGAATGTATTACTGATGTATTATTCTGTGTTGAGCACTCAGTCTGTTAGCGTATTGTTTTCGTGTGTGATCAACCGTTTTTATAAATTTTGTATTCAGACAGTATTCGTAATTTATTTTGTGCAAGTGTAATAACCTGTGCTAAAATATCTTCAAAAAAACAAAGACAAGAAGACAATCATACGAGATTTAAAAAAAACTGTTTAAATGAAACATAAAACCATTGAAAAGTGAGAACAAGGGGGCTAATCTAGTGCGCAACTACAATCGGCCAACATCAACGATCTGCACTATTCTCAAGAACAATTAACGAGATGGATGCTTCAAAGGGAGTGACAAGAATGTCTACGAAACGGTTACGACACATTTTCGTCAAATTTTGAAGCATCGGCAAAAACAAATGTCTTTGGACAGTTTTCTGGTTAAAAAGGAATAATTATTTGTCATAAATTCACATTTTTAAAAATGTTTTGTGTTTCAAATCTAAATTGTATTGTAGATGTTTCACTCTTTAACAATTCATAAGTAATTTTATTTGAATAAATGTTTATACAATTTTTTGAAAAATTAGTATTTTTTTCAGCATGGAACGAATTATTGTATTTTACATTGATTTGTATGGGAAAAATTGTTTAGTTTAACGAGTGTTTTGCTTAACTAGTAAGACTCTGGAACGAATTAATCTTGTTATGGGAGGTTCCTCTGTATTGTAACTTTTGTAACTTAGCATTTAATTTCATTTAGGGACCCAGTGTGAAAAAGATGTTGACGAATGCGCGACTGGACAACTCACCTGCACAGCCACTGAAAAGTGTGTCAATACATTTGGTGGCGCCACCTGCAATTGTCTCACTGGCTATGTTAAGATAAATGGCATATGTCAAGGTCTGAGCACTTTATTATTCTCCTTTACTGCTATGTAAAAGCTTATATCTCTCACATGCTGTGTATAATCCATGACATTGTATAGACATTTTTCCAGGACTTGAGTCTTCAGCTTTTTCAACATTTTATACAACTTTATCATGTTCTCATTAAAAACAATATAATCCATCAATATTTTCTTGTTGGTGTAGAGTTGTTTCAATAACAATAGAATTGTTTCAATAACAATAGAATTCTTTTAATAACAATAGAATTGTTTCAATAACAATAGAATTGTTTCAATAACAATAGAATTGTTTCAATAACAATAGAATTGTTTCAATAAGAATAGAATTGTTTTCATAACAATAAAATTGTTTCAATAACAATAGAATTGTTTCAATAACAATGGAATTGTTTCAATAACAATAGAATTGTTTTCATAACAATAAAATTGTTTCAATAACAATAGAATTGTTTCAATAAAAATAGAATTGTTTCAATAAAAATAGAATTGTTTCAATAACAATAGAATTGTTTCAATAAAAATAGAATTGTTCACAAAAATCACCAGCAAAAGTTAATGAAGATAATCAAAGCCTATGAGCCTCCACATTCCAAATGAAATATTCATCTATTTCTGTGTTTGTTATGAAGTCATATTTGTTTATTTTTTAAATAGTCAACAAGGTTGAATGTTCAAGGAAATTATTTAAAATTGTAACAAGAAAATTCTATTGTGTAGAAGTTTAAAATTGTTATCTTTATTTTCAATAATCCATCTTTGTATGAGCGACATGCAGAGTTGGAAGTTATATTAATTTTAATCTTGTTGTCAGTATTGCTGTAAGTAGTAACATTAGGATTTATTCAATTATTTATGGTGTATTGATACATGAACATGTTAACCTGTTTACCAGACATCAATGAATGTTCAAGCCTTGCCACCAATGACTGTGACCAGGTGTGTGAAAACTTCATTGGGGGCTATGACTGTACTTGCAACTCTGGTTACCTGTACAACAAAAGTCTAAAGAAATGTCAAGGTGAATATCTCGTTTTCAGTTATTTTCTCCCAATGTCTAACTGAAGGATTTCTCCACTAAGGGCTGAGATAACATTTACAAAATCCCTAAAATTCAGGATTTATTTTTACCAGCATGTTAAATATGAGTCAATGAACCTGCAGATATTCTCCATTGAATTTTTTTTTCTCCCTATATGTTATAACTACAACTGTTATCATTTCATGGATTAAGTTATTTTCTCATTTTATTTTTCTTTTAAAACAAAAAAATTTAAAAATATTTGTACTGTTTAGTATTGGTTAACAATACATTTAAAAATGTTTTTAAAAATTGATTAACAGGACCAAACTGTGTTCAAATAAAAATTAAAAAGCTTAAGTTTTAATTTACAAGCCAAAATACAAATGGAATAATTGAACTGTGAATGAGCTGCTTCTGTATGACATATTTTAAAGATATCAATGAGTGCAATCTCAAGATTGATGGATGCCAGAAGAGCTGTGCCAACATTGATGGTGGATATCGATGCACTTGTCCCTCTGGTTTGAAGCTTGATGTTGATGGTAAATCTTGTATTGGTAAGTAAAACTAAACAAGACTTAATTGTGTAAACAACTAATTCTATGCTCATAGTGACTGCATAAGTTAACAGCACAATTGATTCGTAGCCTGATAGATGACAGAGCCATTGAAAAAGGGGACCCTACCACAACCAAGTACCCCAGTCACTTATCTCAGGACAAAAACTTGTTGGCAGACAACATAAGAACAAGTGGTACAAGACTGCCAGAGGAATAAACTCAGTTATGCCAAGCCAAACAGACCAATTGTGGAAACTGAGTGGGCAACATAAGACTAGTGACTCATACAACAATAGAGAACTGTCCTACCAACTGGACCACAACAGGGACTCAAACTGGGGGCATTGCAGCCTAACCTCTAAAACAGTAAAATGACATAACAAAGGCAAGTCCAGCACTCAGTAAATGTTATATGAAAGACATTGGCCCACAGATGATGCTGGTACATACTAGCTGAGGCTTTCATGGGGTAATCTTAAGCCAAACAGAATATGCATGTTAGAAAGTGAAAGGTATTAAAATAAGATTACTTCATAGCATTATAGCTGTTTCAACTTGCATGCATAAACAATGTTACTAAACGTTATCTTATCATTGTTATCAAATGGATGGAATATTTAACATTCAAGTTTATAAATTAAGTTTTCAAGTAATGTTCTCACTTGTCTTCAAAAATCTAATGGCTCAACTACTGACTCTTCTATTGTCTTTTGGTTTGACTTAAAAAACATCTCTTTAATTTTGACAAAATTATTCAGTACAACATTCTTCTATTTCAGTATCCACTCAATACAACATTCTTCTATTTCAGTATCCACTCAATACAACATTCTTCTATTTCAGTATCCACTCAATACAACATCCTTCTATTTCAGTATCCACTCAATAAAACATCCTTCTATTTCAGTATCCACTCAATACAACATCCTTCTATTTCAGTATCTACTCAATACAACATGCTTCTATTTCAGTATCCACTCAATACAACATTCTTCTATTTCAGTATCCACTCAATACAACATGCTTCTATTTCAGTATCCACTCAATACAACATTCTTCTATTTCAGTATCCACTCAATACAACATGCTTCTATTTCAGTATCCACTCAATACAACATACTTCTATTTCAGTATCCACTCAATACAACATACTTCTATTTCAGTATCACTCAATACAACATTCTTCTATTTCAGTATCCACTCAATACAACATACTTCTATTTCAGTATCCACTCAATACAACATGCTTCTATTTCAGTATCCACTCAATACAACATGCTTCTATTTCAGTATCCACTCAATACAACATTCTTCTATTTCAGTATCCACTCAATACAACATTCTTCTATTTCAGTATCCACTCAATGCAACATTCTTCTATTTCAGTATCAACTCAATACAACATTCTTCTATTTCAGTATCCACTCAATACAACATTCCTCTATTTCAGTATCCACTCAATACAACATCCTTCTATTTCAGTATCTACTCAATACAACATTCTTCTATTTCAGTATCAACTCAATACAACATCCTTCTATTTCAGTAGCCACTCAATACAACATTCTTCTATTTCAGTATCACTCCATAACAACATCCTTCTATTTCAGTATCCACTCAATACAACATTCTTCTATTTCAGTATCCACACAATACAACATGCTTCTATTTCAGTATCAACTCAATACAACATTCTTCTATTTCAGTATCCACTCAATACAACATTCTTCTATTTCAGTATCTACTCAATACAACATCCTTCTATTTCAGTATCGACTCAATACAACATACTTCTATTTCAGTATCAACTCAATACAACATTCTTCTATTTCAGTATCCACTCAATACAACATTCTTCTATTTCAGTATCTACTCAATACAACATTCTTCTATTTCAGTATCCACTCAATGCAACATACTTCTATTTCAGTATCAACTCAATACAACATGCTTCTATTTCAGTATCCACTCAATACAACATTCTTCTATTTCAGTATCCACTCAATACAACATGCTTCTATTTCAGTATCCACTCAATACAACATTCTTCTATTTCAGTATCCACTCAATACAACATGCTTCTATTTCAGTATCCACTCAATACAACATCCTTCTATTTCAGTATCCACTCAATACAACATGCTTCTATTTCAGTATCCACTCAATACAACATTCTTCTATTTCAGTATCCACTCAATACAACATTCTTCTATTTCAGTATCTACTCAATACAACATTCTTCTATTTCAGTATCCACTGAATACAACATTCTTCTATTTCAGTATCCACTCGATACAACATGCATCTATTTCAGTATCTACTCAATACAACATCCTTCTATTTCAGTATCCACTCAATACAACATCCTTCTATTTCACTATCTACACAATACAACATTCTTCTATTTCAGTATCCACTCGATACAACATTCTTCTATTTCAGTATCCACTCAATACAACATTCTTCTATTTCAGTATCCACTCAATACAACATTCTTCTATTTCAGTATCCACTCAATACAACATTCCTCTATTTCAGTATCCACTCAATACAACATTCTTCTATTTCAGTATCTACTCAATACAACATTCTTCTATTTCAGTATCCACTGAATACAACATTCTTCTATTTCAGTATCCACTCGATACAACATGCATCTATTTCAGTATCTACTCAATACAACATCCTTCTATTTCAGTATCCACTCAATACAACATCCTTCTATTTCAGTATCTACACAATACAACATTCTTCTATTTCAGTATCCACTCGATACAACATTCTTCTATTTCAGTATCCACTCAATACAACATTCTTCTATTTCAGTATCTACTCAATACAACATTCTTCTATTTCAGTATCTACTCAATACAACATTCTTCTATTTCAGTATCCACTCAATACAACATGCTTCTATTTCAGTATCCACTCAATACAACATCCTTCTATTTCAGTATCTACTCAATACAACATGCTTCTATTTCAGTATCCACTCAATACAACATTCTTCTATTTCAGTATCCACTCAATACAACATTCTTCTATTTCAGTATGCACTCAATACAACATACTTCTATTTCAGTATCCACTCAATACAACATACTTCTATTTCAGTATCCACTCAATACAACATTCTTCTTTTTTTCAGTATCCACTCAATACAACATACTTCTATTTCAGTATCCACTCAATACAACATGCTTCTATTTCAGTATCCACTCAATACAACATGCTTCTATTTCAGTATCCACTCAATACAACATTCTTCTATTTCAGTATCCACTCAATACAACATTCTTCTATTTCAGTATCCACTCAATACAACATTCTTCTCTTTCAGTATCCACTCAATACAACATTATTCTATTTCAGTATCCACTCAATACAACATTCCTCTATTTCAGTATCCACTCAATACAACATTCTTCTATTTCAGTATCTACTCAATACAACATTCCTCTATTTCAGTATCCACTCAATACAACATCCTTCTATTTCAGTATCTACTCAATACAACATTCTTCTATTTCAGTATCCACTCAATACAACATACTTCTATTTCAGTATCTACTCAATACAACATTCTTCTATTTCAGTATCACTCAATACAACATTCTTCTATTTCAGTATCCACTCAATACAACATTCTTCTATTTCAGTATCCACTCAATACAACATACTTCTATTTCAGTATCACTCAATACAACATACTTCTATTTCAGTATCCACTCAATACAACATCCTTCTATTTCAGTATCCACTCAATACAACATCCTTCTATTTCAGTATCCACTCAATACAACATCCTTCTATTTCAGTATCTACTCAATACAACATTCTTCTATTTCAGTATCCACTCAATACAACATTCTTCTATTTCAGTATCCACTCAATACAACATGCTTCTATTTCAGTATCCACTCAATACAACATTCTTCTATTTCAGTATCTACTCAATACAACATGCTTCTATTTCAGTATCCACTCAATACAACATCTTCTATTTCAGTATCCACTCAATACAACATTCTTCTATTTCAGTATCACTCAATACAACATTCTTCTATTTCAGTATCCACTCAATACAACATTCTTCTATTTCAGTATCCACTCAATACAACATTCTTCTATTTCAGTATCCACTCAATACAACATTCTTCTATTTCAGTATCAACTCAATACAACATTCTTCTATTTCAGTATCCACTCAATACAACATTCTTCTATTTCAGTATCCACTCAATACAACATCCTTCTATTTCAGTATCCACTCAATACAACATTCTTCTATTTCAGTATCCACTCAATACAACATCCTTCTATTTCAGTATCCACTCAATACAACATTCTTCTATTTCAGTATCCACTCAATACAACATCCTTCTATTTCAGTATCCACTCAATACAACATTCTTCTATTTCAGTATCCACTCAATACAACATGCTTCTATTTCAGTATCCACTCAATACAACATTCTTCTATTTCAGTATCCACTCAATACAACATTCTTCTATTTCAGTATCTACTCAATACAACATCCTTCTATTTCAGTATCCACTCAATACAACATACTTCTATTTCAGTATCAACTCAATACAACATTCTTCTATTTCAGTATCCACTCAATACAACATTCTTCTATTTCAGTATCTACTCAATACAACATTCTTCTATTTCAGTATCCACTCAATGCAACATACTTCTATTTCAGTATCAACTCAATACAACATGCTTCTATTTCAGTATCCACTCAATACAACATTCTTCTATTTCAGTATCCACTCAATACAACATGCTTCTATTTCAGTATCCACTCAATACAACATTCCTCTATTTCAGTATCCACTCAATACAACATTCTTCTATTTCAGTATCTACTCAATACAACATTCTTCTATTTCAGTATCCACTGAATACAACATTCTTCTATTTCAGTATCCACTCGATACAACATGCATCTATTTCAGTATCTACTCAATACAACATCCTTCTATTTCAGTATCCACTCAATACAACATCCTTCTATTTCACTATCTACACAATACAACATTCTTCTATTTCAGTATCCAGTCGATACAACATTCTTCTATTTCAGTATCCACTCAATACAACATTCTTCTATTTCAGTATCTACTCAATACAACATTCTTCTATTTCAGTATCTACTCAATACAACATTCTTCTATTTCAGTATCCACTCAATACAACATGCTTCTATTTCAGTATCCACTCAATACAACATCCTTCTATTTCAGTATCTACTCAATACAACATGCTTCTATTTCAGTATCCACTCAATACAACATTCTTCTATTTCAGTATCCACTCAATACAACATTCTTCTATTTCAGTATGCACTCAATACAACATACTTCTATTTCAGTATCCACTCAATACAACATACTTCTATTTCAGTATCACTCAATACAACATTCTTCTTTTTTTTCAGTATCCACTCAATACAACATACTTCTATTTCAGTATCAATTCAATACAACATGCTTCTATTTCAGTATCCACTCAATACAACATGCTTCTATTTCAGTATACACTCAATACAACATTCTTCTATTTCAGTATCCACTCAATACAACATTCTTCTATTTCAGTATCCACTCAATACAACATTCTTCTCTTTCAGTATCCACTCAATACAACATTATTCTATTTCAGTATCCACTCAATACAACATTCCTCTATTTCAGTATCCACTCAATACAACATTCTTCTAATGCAGTATCTACTCAATACAACATTCCTCTATTTCAGTATCCACTCAATACAACATCCTTCTATTTCAGTATCTACTCAATAAAACATTCTTCTATTTCAGTATCAACTCAATACAACATACTTCTATTTCAGTATCTACTCAATACAACATTCTTCTATTTCAGTATCTACTCAATACAACATTCTTCTATTTCAGTATCCACTCAATACAACATTCTTCTATTTCAGTATCAACTCAATACAACATAGTTCTATTTCAGTATCACTCAATACAACATACTTCTATTTCAGTATCCACTCAATACAACATCCTTCTATTTCAGTATCCACTCAATACAACATCCTTCTATTTCAGTATCCACTCAATACAACATCCTTCTATTTCAGTATCCACTCAATACAACATTCTTCTATTTCAGTATCCACTCAATACAACATGCTTCTATTTCAGTATCCACTCAATACAACATTCTTCTATTTCAGTATCTACTCAATACAACATGCTTCTATTTCAGTATCCACTCAATACAACATATTTCTATTTCAGTATCCACTCAATACAACATACTTCTATTTCAGTATCACTCAATACAACATTCTTCTATTTCAGTATCCACTCAATACAACATTCTTCTATTTCAGTATCCACTCAATACAACATTCTTCTATTTCAGTATCCACTCAATGCAACATTCTTCTATTTCAGTATCAACTCAATACAACATTCTTCTATTTCAGTATCCACTCAATACAACATTCCTCTATTTCAGTATCCACTCAATACAACATCCTTCTATTTCAGTATCTACTCAATACAACATTCTTCTATTTCAGTATCAACTCAATACAACATCCTTCTATTTCAGTAGCCACTCAATACAACATTCTTCTATTTCAGTATCACTCCATACAACATCCTTCTATTTCAGTATCCACTCAATACAACATTCTTCTATTTCAGTATCCACACAATACAACATGCTTCTATTTCAGTATCCACTCAATACAACATTCTTCTATTTCAGTATCTACTCAATACAACATCCTTCTATTTCAGTATCCACTCAATACAACATACTTCTATTTCAGTATCAACTCAATACAACATTCTTCTATTTCAGTATCCACTCAATACAACATTCTTCTATTTCAGTATCTACTCAATACAACATTCTTCTATTTCAGTATCCACTCAATGCAACATACTTCTATTTCAGTATCAACTCAATACAACATGCTTCTATTTCAGTATCCACTCAATACAACATTCTTCTATTTCAGTATCCACTCAATACAACATGCTTCTATTTCAGTATCCACTCAATACAACATTCTTCTATTTCAGTATCCACTCAATACAACATGCTTCTATTTCAGTATCCACTCAATACAACATCCTTCTATTTCAGTATCCACTCAATACAACATTCTTCTATTTCAGTATCTACTCAATACAACATTCTTCTATTTCAGTATCCACTCAATACAACATTCTTCTATTTCAGTATCCACTCGATACAACATGCTTCTATTTCAGTATCTACTCAATACAACATTCTTCTATTTCAGTATCCACTCAATACAACATGCTTCTATTTCAGTATCCACTCAATACAACATCCTTCTATTTCAGTATCCACTCAATACAACATGCTTCTATTTCAGTATCCACTCAATACAACATGCTTCTATTTCAGTATCCACTCAATACAACATTCTTCTATTTCAGTATCCACTCAATACAACATTCTTCTATTTCAGTATCCACTCAATACAACATACTTCTATTTCAGTATCCACTCAATACAACATACTTCTATTTCAGTATCACTCAATACAACATTCTTCTATTTCAGTATCCTCTCAATACAACATACTTCTATTTCAGTATCCACTCAATACAACATTCTTCTATTTCAGTATCCACTCAATACAACATGCTTCTATTTCAGTATCCACTCAATACAACATTCTTCTATTTCAGTATCCACTCAATACAACATTCTTCTATTTCAGTATCCACTCAATACAACATTCTTCTATTTCAGTATCCACTCAATACAACATTATTCTATTTCAGTATCCACTCAATACAACATTCCTCTATTTCAGTATCCACTCAATACAACATTCTTCTATTTCAGTATCTACTCAATACAACATTCTTCTATTTCAGTATCCACTCAATACAACATCCTTCTATTTCAGTATCTACTCAATACAACATCCTTCTATTTCAGTATCCAGTCAATACAACATCCTTCTATTTCAGTATCAACTCAATACAACATAGTTCTATTTCAGTATCACTCAATACAACATACTTCTATTTCAGTATCCACTCAATACAACATCCTTCTATTTCAGTATCCACTCAATACAACATCCTTCTATTTCAGTATCCATTCAATACAACATCCTTCTATTTCAGTATCTACTCAATACAACATGCTTCTATTTCAGTATCCACTCAATACAACATTCTTCTATTTCAGTATCCACTCAATACAACATGCTTCTATTTCAGTATCCACTGAATACAACATTCTTCTATTTCAGAATCTACTCAATACAACATGCTTCTATTTCAGTATCCACTCAATACAACATATTTCTATTTCAGTATCCACTCAATACAACATACTTCTATTTCAGTATCACTCAATACAACATTCTTCTATTTCAGTATCCACTCAATACAACATTCTTCTATTTCAGTATCCACTCAATACAACATTCTTCTATTTCAGTATCCACTCAATGCAACATTCTTCTATTTCAGTATCAACTCAATACAACATTCTTCTATTTCAGTATCCACTCAATACAACATTCCTCTATTTCAGTATCCACTCAATACAACATCCTTCTATTTCAGTATCTACTCAATACAACAGTCTTCTATTTCAGTATCAACTCAATACAACATCCTTCTATTTCAGTAGCCACTCAATACAACATTCTTCTATTTCAGTATCACTCCATACAACATCCTTCTATTTCAGTATCCACTCAATACAACATTCTTCTATTTCAGTATCCACACAATACAACATGCTTCTATTTCAGTATCCACTCAATACAACATTCTTCTATTTCAGTATCCACTCAATACAACATTCTTCTATTTCAGTATCTACTCAATACAACATCCTTCTATTTCAGTATCCACTCAATACAACATACTTCTATTTCAGTATCAACTCAATACAACATTCTTCTATTTCAGTATCCACTCAATACAACATTCTTCTATTTCAGTATCTACTCAATACAACATTCTTCTATTTCAGTATCCACTCAATGCAACATACTTCTATTTCAGTATCAACTCAATACAACATGCTTCTATTTCAGTATCCACTCAATACAACATTCTTCTATTTCAGTATCCACTCAATACAACATGCTTCTATTTCAGTATCCACTCAATACAACATTCCTCTATTTCAGTATCCACTCAATACAACATTCTTCTATTTCAGTATCTACTCAATACAACATTCTTCTATTTCAGTATCAACTCAATACAACATTCTTCTATTTCAGTATCCACTGAATACAACATTCTTCTATTTCAGTATCCACTCGATACAACATGCATCTATTTCAGTATCTACTCAATACAACATCCTTCTATTTCAGTATCCACTCAATACAACATCCTTCTATTTCACTATCTACACAATACAACATTCTTCTATTTCAGTATCCAGTCGATACAACATTCTTCTATTTCAGTATCCACTCAATACAACATTCTTCTATTTCAGTATCTACTCAATACAACATTCTTCTATTTCAGTATCTACTCAATACAACATTCTTCTATTTCAGTATCCACTCAATACAACATGCTTCTATTTCAGTATCCACTCAATACAACATCCTTCTATTTCAGTATCTACTCAATACAACATGCTTCTATTTCAGTATCCACTCAATACAACATTCTTCTATTTCAGTATCCACTCAATACAACATTCTTCTATTTCAGTATGCACTCAATACAACATACTTCTATTTCAGTATCCACTCAATACAACATACTTCTATTTCAGTATCACTCAATACAACATTCTTCTTTTTTTTCAGTATCCACTCAATACAACATACTTCTATTTCAGTATCAATTCAATACAACATGCTTCTATTTCAGTATCCACTCAATACAACATGCTTCTATTTCAGTATACACTCAATACAACATTCTTCTATTTCAGTATCCACTCAATACAACATTCTTCTATTTCAGTATCCACTCAATACAACATTCTTCTCTTTCAGTATCCACTCAATACAACATTATTCTATTTCAGTATCCACTCAATACAACATTCCTCTATTTCAGTATCCACTCAATACAACATTCTTCTAATGCAGTATCTACTCAATACAACATTCCTCTATTTCAGTATCCACTCAATACAACATCCTTCTATTTCAGTATCTACTCAATAAAACATTCTTCTATTTCAGTATCAACTCAATACAACATACTTCTATTTCAGTATCTACTCAATACAACATTCTTCTATTTCAGTATCTACTCAATACAACATTCTTCTATTTCAGTATCCACTCAATACAACATTCTTCTATTTCAGTATCAACTCAATACAACATAGTTCTATTTCAGTATCACTCAATACAACATACTTCTATTTCAGTATCCACTCAATACAACATCCTTCTATTTCAGTATCCACTCAATACAACATCCTTCTATTTCAGTATCCATTCAATACAACATCCTTCTATTTCAGTATCTACTCAATACAACATGCTTCTATTTCAGTATCCACTCAATACAACATTCTTCTATTTCAGTATCCACTCAATACAACATGCTTCTATTTCAGTATCCACTGAATACAACATTCTTCTATTTCAGAATCTACTCAATACAACATGCTTCTATTTCAGTATCCACTCAATACAACATATTTCTATTTCAGTATCCACTCAATACAACATACTTCTATTTCAGTATCACTCAATACAACATTCTTCTATTTCAGTATCCACTCAATACAACATTCTTCTATTTCAGTATCCACTCAATACAACATTCTTCTATTTCAGTATCCACTCAATGCAACATTCTTCTATTTCAGTATCAACTCAATACAACATTCTTCTATTTCAGTATCCACTCAATACAACATTCCTCTATTTCAGTATCCACTCAATACAACATCCTTCTATTTCAGTATCTACTCAATACAACATTCTTCTATTTCAGTATCAACTCAATACAACATCCTTCTATTTCAGTAGCCACTCAATACAACATTCTTCTATTTCAGTATCACTCCATACAACATCCTTCTATTTCAGTATCCACTCAATACAACATTCTTCTATTTCAGTATCCACACAATACAACATGCTTCTATTTCAGTATCCACTCAATACAACATTCTTCTATTTCAGTATCCACTCAATACAACATTCTTCTATTTCAGTATCTACTCAATACAACATCCTTCTATTTCAGTATCCACTCAATACAACATACTTCTATTTCAGTATCAACTCAATACAACATTCTTCTATTTCAGTATCCACTCAATACAACATTCTTCTATTTCAGTATCTACTCAATACAACATTCTTCTATTTCAGTATCCACTCAATGCAACATACTTCTATTTCAGTATCAACTCAATACAACATGCTTCTATTTCAGTATCCACTCAATACAACATTCTTCTATTTCAGTATCCACTCAATACAACATGCTTCTATTTCAGTATCCACTCAATACAACATTCTTCTATTTCAGTATCCACTCAATACAACATGCTTCTATTTCAGTATCCACTCAATACAACATCCTTCTATTTCAGTATCCACTCAATACAACATTCTTCTATTTCAGTATCTACTCAATACAACATTCTTCTATTTCAGTATCCACTGAATACAACATTCTTCTATTTCAGTATCCACTCGATACAACATGCATCTATTTCAGTATCTACTCAATACAACATTCTTCTATTTCAGTATCCACTCAATACAACATGCTTCTATTTCAGTATCCACTCAATACAACATCCTTCTATTTCAGTATCTACTCAATACAACATGCTTCTATTTCAGTATCCACTCAATACAACATGCTTCTATTTCAGTATCCACTCAATACAACATTCTTCTATTTCAGTATCCACTCAATACAACATGCTTCTATTTCAGTATGCACTCAATACAACATACTTCTATTTCAGTATCCACTCAATACAACATACTTCTATTTCAGTATCACTCAATACAACATTCTTCTTTTTTTTCAGTATCCTTTCAATACAACATACTTCTATTTCAGTATCCACTCAATACAACATTCTTCTATTTCAGTATCCACTCAATACAACATGCTTCTATTTCAGTATCCACTCAATACAACATTCTTCTATTTCAGTATCCACTCAATACAACATTCTTCTATTTCAGTATCCACTCAATACAACATTCTTCTCTTTCAGTATCCACTCAATACAACATTATTCTATTTCAGTATCCACTTAATACAACATTCCTCTATTTCAGTATCCACTCAATACAACATTCTTCTATTTCAGTATCTACTCAATACAACATTCTTCTATTTCAGTATCCACTCAATACAACATCCTTCTATTTCAGTATCTACTCAATACAACATCCTTCTATTTCAGTATCCAGTCAATACAACATCCTTCTATTTCAGTATCCACTCAATACAACATCCTTCTATTTCAGTATCTACTCAATACAACATTCTTCTATTTCAGTATCCACTCAATACAACATCCTTCTATTTTAGTATCCAGTCAATACAACATCCTTCTATTTCAGTATCCACTCAATACAACATCCTTCTATTTCAGTATCCAGTCAATACAACATTCATCTATTTCAGTAACCACTCAATACAACATGCATCTATTTCAGTATCCACTCAATACAACATTCTTCTATTTCAATATCCAGTCAATACAACATTCTTCTATTTCAGTATCCACTCAATACAACATCCTTCTATTTCAGTATCCACTCAATACAACATCCTTCTATTTCAGTATCCACTCAATACAACATCCTTCTATTTCAGTATCCACTCAATACAACATCCTTCTATTTCAGTATCCACTCAATACAACATCCTTCTATTTCAGTATCAACTCAATACAACATTCTTCTATTTCAGTATCCACTCAATACAACATTCCTCTATTTCAGTATCCACTCAATACAACATTCTTCTATTTCAGTATCTACTCAATACAACATCCTTCTATTTCAGTATCCACTCAATACAACATACTTCTATTTCAGTATCAACTCAATACAACATTCTTCTATTTCAGTATCCACTCAATACAACATTCTTCTATTTCAGTATCTACTCAATACAACATTCTTCTATTTCAGTATCCACTCAATGCAACATACTTCTATTTCAGTATCAACTCAATACAACATGCTTCTATTTCAGTATCCACTCAATACAACATTCTTCTATTTCAGTATCCACTCAATACAACATGCTTCTATTTCAGTATCCACTCAATACAACATTCCTCTATTTCAGTATCCACTCAATACAACATTCTTCTATTTCAGTATCTACTCAATACAACATTCTTCTATTTCAGTATCCACTGAATACAACATTCTTCTATTTCAGTATCCACTCGATACAACATGCATCTATTTCAGTATCTACTCAATACAACATCCTTCTATTTCAGTATCCACTCAATACAACATCCTTCTATTTCACTATCTACACAATACAACATTCTTCTATTTCAGTATCCAGTCGATACAACATTCTTCTATTTCAGTATCCACTCAATACAACATTCTTCTATTTCAGTATCTACTCAATACAACATTCTTCTATTTCAGTATCTACTCAATACAACATTCTTCTATTTCAGTATCCACTCAATACAACATGCTTCTATTTCAGTATCCACTCAATACAACATCCTTCTATTTCAGTATCTACTCAATACAACATGCTTCTATTTCAGTATCCACTCAATACAACATTCTTCTATTTCAGTATCCACTCAATACAACATTCTTCTATTTCAGTATGCACTCAATACAACATACTTCTATTTCAGTATCCACTCAATACAACATACTTCTATTTCAGTATCACTCAATACAACATTCTTCTTTTTTTTCAGTATCCACTCAATACAACATACTTCTATTTCAGTATCAATTCAATACAACATGCTTCTATTTCAGTATCCACTCAATACAACATGCTTCTATTTCAGTATACACTCAATACAACATTCTTCTATTTCAGTATCCACTCAATACAACATTCTTCTATTTCAGTATCCACTCAATACAACATTCTTCTCTTTCAGTATCCACTCAATACAACATTATTCTATTTCAGTATCCACTCAATACAACATTCCTCTATTTCAGTATCCACTCAATACAACATTCTTCTAATGCAGTATCTACTCAATACAACATTCCTCTATTTCAGTATCCACTCAATACAACATCCTTCTATTTCAGTATCTACTCAATAAAACATTCTTCTATTTCAGTATCAACTCAATACAACATACTTCTATTTCAGTATCTACTCAATACAACATTCTTCTATTTCAGTATCTACTCAATACAACATTCTTCTATTTCAGTATCCACTCAATACAACATTCTTCTATTTCAGTATCAACTCAATACAACATAGTTCTATTTCAGTATCACTCAATACAACATACTTCTATTTCAGTATCCACTCAATACAACATCCTTCTATTTCAGTATCCACTCAATACAACATCCTTCTATTTCAGTATCCACTCAATACAACATCCTTCTATTTCAGTATCCACTCAATACAACATCTTCTATTTCAGTATCCACTCAATACAACATTCTTCTATTTCAGTATCCACTCAATACAACATGCTTCTATTTCAGTATCCACTCAATACAACATTCTTCTATTTCAGTATCTACTCAATACAACATGCTTCTATTTCAGTATCCACTCAATACAACATACTTCTATTTCAGTATCCACTCAATACAACATACTTCTATTTCAGTATCACTCAATACAACATTCTTCTATTTCAGTATCCACTCAATACAACATTCTTCTATTTCAGTATCCACTCAATACAACATTCTTCTATTTCAGTATCCACTCAATACAACATTCTTCTATTTCAGTATCCACTCAATACAACATTCTTCTATTTCAGTATCCACTCAATACAACATTCTTCTATTTCAGTATCCACTCAATACAACATTCTTCTATTTCAGTATCTACTCAATACAACATTCTTCTATTTCAGTATCCACTCAATACAACATCCTTCTATTTCAGTATCCACTCAATACAACATTCTTCTATTTCAGTATCACTCAATACAACATCCTTCTATTTCAGTATCCACTCAATACAACATTCTTCTATTTCAGTATCCACTCAATACAACATGCTTCTATTTCAGTATCCACTCAATACAACATTCTTCTATTTCAGTATCCACTCAATACAACATTCTTCTATTTCAGTATCCACTCAATACAACATCCTTCTATTTCAGTATCCACTCAATACAACATACTTCTATTTCAGTATCCACTCAATACAACATTCTTCTATTTCAGTATCCACTCAATACAACATTCTTCTATTTCAGTATCTACTCAATACAACATTCTTCTATTTCAGTATCCACTCAATACAACATACTTCTATTTCAGTATCAACTCAATACAACATGCTTCTATTTCAGTATCCACTCAATACAACATTCTTCTATTTCAGTATCCACTCAATACAACATGCTTCTATTTCAGTATCCACTCAATACAACATTCTTCTATTTCAGTATCCACTCAATACAACATGCTTCTATTTCAGTATCCACTCAATACAACATCCTTCTATTTCAGTATCCACTCAATACAACATTCTTCTATTTCAGTATCTACTCAATACAACATTCTTCTATTTCAGTATCCACTCAATACAACATTCTTCTATTTCAGTATCCACTCGATACAACATGCATCTATTTCAGTATCTACTCAATACAACATTCTTCTATTTCAGTATCCACTCAATACAACATGCTTCTATTTCAGTATCCACTCAATACAACATCCTTCTATTTCAGTATCTACTCAATACAACATGCTTCTATTTCAGTATCCACTCAATACAACATGCTTCTATTTCAGTATCCACTCAATACAACATTCTTCTATTTCAGTATCCACTCAATACAACATGCTTCTATTTCAGTATGCACTCAATACAACATACTTCTATTTCAGTATCCACTCAATACAACATACTTCTATTTCAGTATCACTCAATACAACATTCTTCTTTTTTTCAGTATCCTTTCAATACAACATACTTCTATTTCAGTATCCACTCAATACAACATTCTTCTATTTCAGTATCCACTCAATACAACATGCTTCTATTTCAGTATCCACTCAATACAACATTCTTCTATTTCAGTATCCACTCAATACAACATTCTTCTATTTCAGTATCCACTCAATACAACATTCTTCTCTTTCAGTATCCACTCAATACAACATTATTCTATTTCAGTATCCACTTAATACAACATTCCTCTATTTCAGTATCCACTCAATACAACATTCTTCTATTTCAGTATCTACTCAATACAACATTCTTCTATTTCAGTATCCACTCAATACAACATCCTTCTATTTCAGTATCTACTCAATACAACATCCTTCTATTTCAGTATCCAGTCAATACAACATCCTTCTATTTCAGTATCCACTCAATACAACATCCTTCTATTTCAGTATCTACTCAATACAACATTCTTCTATTTCAGTATCCACTCAATACAACATCCTTCTATTTTAGTATCCAGTCAATACAACATCCTTCTATTTCAGTATCCACTCAATACAACATCCTTCTATTTCAGTATCCAGTCAATACAACATTCATCTATTTCAGTAACCACTCAATACAACATGCATCTATTTCAGTATCCACTCAATACAACATTCTTCTATTTCAATATCCAGTCAATACAACATTCTTCTATTTCAGTATCCACTCAATACAACATCCTTCTATTTCAGTATCCACTCAATACAACATCCTTCTATTTCAGTATCCACTCAATACAACATCCTTCTATTTCAGTATCCACTCAATACAACATCCTTCTATTTCAGTATCCACTCAATACAACATCCTTCTATTTCAGTATCCACTCAATACAACATCCTTCTATTTCAGTATCCACTCAATACAACATTCTTTCTATTTCAGTATCCACTCAATACAACATGCCTCTATTTCAGTATCCAGTCAATGCAATGCCACCAACACCTGTCAACACTCCTGTTTTGTAAATGGATCTGGATCTG